>JAQQSV010003104.1:0-17832 GCA_028646515.1 Pseudochirops corinnae | reverse complement strand
ATGGATGGATGGATAGATGGATGGATGGATGGATAGATGGATGGATGGATGGGTGGATGGATGGATGGATGGATGGATGGATAAATGGATAGATGGATGGATGGATGGATGGGTGGATGGATGGATGGATGGATGGATGGATGGATGGATAAATGGATAGATGGATGGATGGATGGATAGATGGATGGATGGATGGATGGATGGGTGGATGGATGGATGGATGGATGGATGGATGGACAGAGCTCCTTTTCTTTATGGCTCAGGGAGGGAAAATGTCCAATGTACTCAAATAGTGCACCCCTATTCCACCCCATTGTGGAAGCATCTTTATTAGTTTCTCTAGTATGTGGTCTGTCTGTGTGTGTTGCCAATGAAAGTCATGTGTATTCACGTGCGTCTGTCTAGAGGGGCTCAAAGGAAGGTGTGAACAGATCTCTCTAGAATCTTCTCTACCCAACCTTCTCCAAGGGAGACTTGATTCCTAATAGGCTGGAAAGCAGGAGGTTGGGGCCAAAAGACCGGCCACCCTGTCCCCCTTCCATAGCTAAATATTGTCAGAGGAAAGCATGTTTTTAGGTTCAATTGCACCTCTGCTAACTATCTCTTTAATAGGAAAGCAACGTCCCAAGTCCTACATCCAAAGAGATTCCCACCAATATCAGATACATAAAGACTACACATAGTAAATAACAAATGCATTTGTCTGTGAGGAATAACTCGTTTGGATCCCTACTCTATTCCGATCAGCTTGACACTTCACCTAAGTCATTTGGGATTGATGGGTTCCTCAACTTTACGGGGGCCTCAAACTTTAATAAGTGTTCACTACTTGTTTACTAAGTGAGAAGGCTCCCTTGGCCAACCACAAGAATGCTGATTTTTCCACCCTGTTTTGCTCAAATTCCATCTCCAAACCCAGCATAGGTAGGATGCCTTGATGCTTTGGAAAGTCTCCCAACTTATTTTTGTGTCTTCAGGCCATTCTCTCTTGTCCAACATGAGCAGGTAACCATCTTATGACCACTTAGTCAATGGAGATGACCCAGTGGAGTTCACCCAACCTGTGTCCCCACCACTGATATCATTTTTGGTCCTCAAAAGCAAGGCCTATCAACCAATGAGAATCTATATTTTACCATGCCTCTTTTGCATAGTTGAAAATCCAATCCAAGTGTAAAAACAAGGTCCCGGAAGATGGGGACATCTCAGATCATGAGGAAGATCTGAGGTCCACATCACTGGAGGGGACCATATGATCTTTAGAAAGTGCCATGGGTGCAGAGTTCTGCCTCAGTGGTTTTTCTGGTAGGCAGGACAATTATAATCCCCACAGATCTAAGTAGTAGCAAGCATCATAGGAGTTATACAGAGGAGACCATGGCAAACATTATATGCAGAATGAATGAGTTCTCCTTTTGGAAGCAAAATATCTCAGCTCAACTGAGAGAGTCCCAGAAATTCTCCTAAGTACCTAGTGTGGTAAGCTGAGAATAGAGACATGATTGTCTCTATTACAGAGACATGACCCCAGCTCCTCCATAGGTCAGCTTCTTCCCAGGATCTCTCCCTGAAGAGACTCAAACTCTTTTCTCTCCAAGTTGGAATCTATTGTCACCCTCTTGAAGGCATGGAGCATCAAGTAATCAATCTCCATCAATGATCAGAGTCTTAAATAAATCAGTTCGAGATCCTAATGACAAAAAAAAAAAATCCTGGTTACACTAGAAATATTCAGAAATAACATTTCTCCAGAAAAAAAAAAAACCTTTTCCATATTTTTCCAGAGAGAAATGGATTTTTTTTAAAAAAGCAAAGAGAATTTTTACAACCAGTGTCTCTGATAAAGGCCTTATTTCTAAAACATATGGAGAACCGAGTCAAATTAATAAGAATGCAAGTCATTCCAACGCTGGTTGGACAGCTCTCTCTTCAAACTGGAAATGACTTTGCTATAAATTAACGACTATGACATAAAAAATAAAAACAAAAGTGTTTCTGGCAGATGAGTGTAATGGCGAGGTACAGTATTAGTGTCTTTTTTCTTCCTTTGACATCACCAGCCTTCCCAGGGGCTGCCTAGAGACCTTTTGGTAGGCCTCAGGAACCCTAATTTTGGTCATATCAGACCTGCTCCTCCCCCAGTCTGCTCCCAGACCCCCCCAGGTAAGCATCCTCCTCGTGTACATATCTGAACTGCCTGGTAGTCCTTTGTCCTCGCTCAGTATCTCCCCCCGCCCCATAACTCAATCTCCTATACACTGGGCTCCAGAAACTGACGGTCATTGGGTCACTTGACCTGGGGTTCCTTGGTCACTGGCTTCTCAATGGCCGCTCCCTGTCTGGGAGCCTTTTTTCATCTCAGAAGCTTCCTAGGAAACTCTGCGGCTCAGAGGCCATCCTGGCTTCATCGTAAGGAGACATTCCCAACATCCCGGACCATCCTTCCGCTGGCTGGGTTCCATGCCTGGCCGTGCCCCACCCCCATCAGCTCCGGCTCTTGGCTCCCCTAGATTTCTCCCATACCAGCTGAGCCCCCTTCCAGAGGCCGCTCTTGCCCATGCACCCCAGTCCTGGAGCCTCCCCTGTACTGGTCATCTCCAGCTGGACCTGCCCGTGTCTGGTTTGCCCATGGTCTGAACGGTCTCCCACCGCACCGGGAGCTCCCCTGGAGCAGGGACTGGCTTTCCCCGGCTTCAGGGAGTTCTTTGGAGAGCCAGGCGGTCCGCCCCAGCAGGGCGTGGAATCTGGGACCTCCTTCTTTACGATGCGACGATAAAATACCCAGGATGACAAGGTCGCCAATTATACCGAAATGCAAGTTTCAAAATATATTTTAAAAAACACCAAGGGCCTGGAGCCCAAGGAAGAACCCCGATTTTAGAGAATTGCCTAGGGGTACAGAGAGCTGAAGGGGCTTGCTCAGGGTCGCAAAGCAGCCCACCACGCCAGCCTTCCGTACTGAGCCCAATGGCCCAGATTAGGAACATCTGGATGGAGCGATCACGTGGCCTCGCGAGCTAGGGACCCGAGGCCCCAGAAATTCACTCCCTCCCCGGCCAGCCCCATACCCGGGCAAGGCCGGGTCCACAGCCTTAGCATCCAGTGGCCGGGTCACGCCCTCCTTCACGCCTATTGGCCGAGTGCCTGAGCTCGTGGCCCAATCGCAGCCTCCGTCGTGTCTTCAGCCCCGGCTCCACAGACCCCAGCCGGGGCGCCGCTGCCCTTGACGACGAGGGCGGGGCCTCTCTGCGCAGGGACCAATGGGGAAGCGGGCGTCGAGCTGCGCGGAGCCGTCATTGGCTGCGGCGGCCGGCGCTGTCGGCGGGGGATTGGAGGCGGCGCCCAGGCGGAAGCGGCCCCGGGCCTGGCGGGAGTGGGTCGGGGGGATGTGGAGGCCGGGGCCGCTGCCGCTGCCGCTGCCGCTGCTGTTGCTGCTGCTGCTGGCGGCCCAGGCCGAGGCCGGGGCCGAGCTCGGGACCGGGGCCGTGACCTGCGGGTCCGTGCTGAAACTGCTCAACACGCGCCACGGCGTCCGGCTGCACTCGCATGACGTCAAATACGGCTCCGGTGCGCGCGAGATGGGGGAGGGGCGGGGGAGGGGGTTAGAGGGAAGAGGGTAGGGGATGGGGTGGTGGGAGTGGGGGAGGGAGGAGGTCGGGGAGGGGTAGAGATGCTGGGAGGAGGGGGAGGGGCGGTGGGAGGGGGCAGTAGGGATGGAAGAGTGGGGAGGGGAGATGCTGGGAGATGGACAGGATGGGGGAGGGAGGGAGGGAGAAGGGGGGAGGGGCTGGAGGCCGGCCCAATGACCCCTCTGACCCCCGGCCGCAGGCAGCGGGCAGCAATCGGTGACGGGTGTGGAGGGCTCGGAGGATGCCAACAGCTACTGGAGGATCCGCGGCGGCGCCGAGGGCCAGTGCCCGCGGGGCGCGCCCGTGCGCTGCGGCCAGGCGGTGCGGCTCACCCACGTGAACACGGGCAAGAACCTGCACACGCACCACTTCCCGTCCCCCCTCTCCAACAACCAGGTGAGTGAGGGCCGGACGCCGGGGGGGGGAGGGGGGAGCCCTGGCGGAGGGCCCCCCCCAGGACCACAGCGGGGTCAGACAACACCCCCCCCCCTCCCCAAGCCGCCCCCGCAGGAGCCTCCTGCCCCAGCTCCGGTCTGGGCCTGCCGGAAAGGAAGTGCCCCCCCCCCCCTTCTCTGGCCACACGGTTGTGAGCTCCCAGGCACTGGGGCACTGGACGCGTGGGAGCTGGAGCTTGATGCTTGCCCGAAGGGACAGTGGCAGGTGGAGCCCTGGCCAGCAGTTGCCAGCCTGAACCGTCCTTGCGGGGCAGCCCAGGGAGCACTTTCGGTTTCCCTGAGGCCCCGGGAGGCCTTCAGGGTCTGGAAGCCCGGGACCCCAGGCTGGACTTGGTCCTGGTCTCTGGGGCAGCCTGGCTCCCCGTTCTGTGCTCTAGAGGTGGGTACCAGGGGGGGTCAGTCTGCCTATGGGGAAGATGGGGTGAACCTGTGGCTGCCCTCCACCCCAGCTGCAGAGGATCACTGCTTGACCAGCAGCTTTGGTCTCCCAGGACAGGCGTCCAAAGCTCAGCACTTCACACTGGCCTGTTTGTGCCTCTGTAAAATGGGGGGTGACCTTGCCTTAAGTCCCTTCCAGCCCACCTCCCATAATCCTTTGCTTCCAGGAGGTGAGCGCCTTTGGAGACGGTGGGGAGGGGGACCAGCTGGATGTGTGGCTGGTGCAGTGCGGTGGCACCTACTGGCACCGGGAGGAAGCCGTCCGCTTCCAGCATGCTGGCACCCACGTCTACTTGTCTGTCACGGGAGAGCAGTATGGGCACCCCATCCGGGGGCAGAGGGAGGTCCATGGCATGCCCAGTCCCAACCAGCACAACTCATGGAAAGCCATGGAGGGTGTCTTCATCAAGCCTAGCCCCACGGAACCCTCTAGACATGATGAGCTGTGAGTGGGAAGGATGACACCCTCAAGCCCCCCAGGGGTGGACTTGTCAAGACAGATAATAAATAAAATGTTTGTCTGATGGCCCTGAGGTTGCCCATACGCCCTGTAGAGGCAGCCCTCGAGTTGGGCAGCTTGGGGGAATGGGGTCACAGAGGCCCACATGGTGCTGAGTGCAGGGGACACAGCAGGGCAGCCCCTGCCCTCCAGAAGTTCCCAGTCTGTCCAGCCCAGCTGTTCTGGGGATCTTAGAGGGAAGGCAGGAGGTGGCAGTGAGAGGGCTTTGGGCCTGGAGGATGAACAGAGAAAAGGCCCAGGGCCCCGAGAGGGAGGGGTCCAGGAGCCCAGGAAGGGAGGAGGGGCAGGCTTCGAAGGTCCAACTGCAGTTTGTATGGTGTCTGGCTACTCTAGTAGTAGCTGAATGGAGGATGGACTGGAACAGGCAGAGTCTCCCTCAAGGCTCAGTGCCTGTCCCTGAGGCGGGCCAGCTGTCAGCGGGTGGCCCCTCCAGGCAGATGCTCAGCTAGCTTCCCTGAGCCTCTCCCCGCAGAGCCCATCAGCTCCCAGGAAGCATAGTCTGAGTGGATAGGCGCCCAAGTCCAAAGCTGCGAAGCTGAGAGTCAACCTGGTCAAGGCAGGTCCTAACTCACTTCCTCACTGGACTCCATGGCCCCTTTTGTCTCTTGGGTTCAGGGGTGGGAGGCTGGCCTGTGCGTCCTGGGGCTGGGGGAGGACAGAAATGGAGACACCGACCCCACCTCTAGACCCCAAGGGCAGTGCTCCAGGAAGTGGGTGTCCACAAAACCTGGCCAAACTGCCCATGGCAGTGAGCTCCCCATCCCACCGGGTACTCAGATAATTTCTCTGGGGGCTGTGCCCTGGCGGGGCCCAGCCACAATGAACCCTGAGAGTTGTGTTCATCTTTGAATGGCTTAATCAAGAGAGGCTGGCATGGTTCTCCTTGGCTCCACCTGGGCCATGGGGTAGGTCAGGGTGGGCAAGTCCTAGCCTCAGATTCTGGGAGGGGCTCCCAGAGAAGGGAGCCCCAGCTGCATGGGCAGGTGACAGGGAGCTTTTTCCCCAGGAGCCTACCACCATGGGCAGAAGGGGGAGGGGGTCAGGGAACCCACCCCTCTGGCCCCCAACTTGAGGCCTGAGCTAAATTCTGGGATCCCATGCAGGCTGGACAGAAACCAGGAGACTTGTCACTATCAGCATTTATTAGGCACCATGTGTAGAGTTGGTTGGTCCCTGCCCTGAGCAGGTGGCCTCAGACTGGAGAGCCCACTGGGTCAGAGGGCCTGCTGTCCTCCCCACAAAGGGAAGGAGAGAGGAGTACCCCGAAGGTGCAGTCCTGCCTCATCCAACCCTGCTCCCTCTTGTCAGCATCAGGAACCCCTTCTAAGGGACAGACAGACACAAGCATTTATCATGTTAGTGTCTGGCACGGATACCTTGAATCTCGGAAACCTTGTGAGGCCGCAGGTGCCGTCATCCTCCCTATTGTGTAGTGGAGGAAACGGGCAGACAGCTGGGAAAGCTCTGAAACCGAATTTGAACTTGGGTCTCCCAGAGCTGCACCACCTTTCACCTCTGAATCCTCTTCCATTAATGAGCTGGGATAGGAGATAGATGTAGTTCCAAGTCCACCTCAGGAGCTGCCTACAGGAGGAGTGGAACCCCCAGGGTACCCCCAGCAGAGATCCTGCCCCCCTGCCCCGTCCCCTTTGGTCACACTGGGCCCGGCTGAGGGAGGCCTGACCAACGCCCTTTCACAATTGCACTGCTCGGTGACTGGACAGCAGGGCAACAGGGAAAGAGCTTTGGGCAGCCCCTGGGCCCCTCCCCTGGGCCGGGTAGGGGGAGGGGCGGCCCTTCCCCCACCCCAGCTCACCAGATCTAGCTGGGCAACAGCTCCCCTGCCCCCCCCAAGTCAGGGTGGGGCCCCCTCGACTACCATCCATCACCCCCAGTTACCTTCAGAGAGGGGAGGAATGATTATTCCCATTCTCCAGAGAAGCCTGAGCTCAGCCCAGAGAGTGGCAGTGACTTGGGGCCCCAAATCAGGGAGAGGGGTCCAGGTTTTCTGCCTTGCTCCCCGGTGGGAAGACGATGGGAGGAGGGGCAAAGCTCGGGCCTCAGAGGGCCACCAATCCTGTGATCAAGGTAGACCACCCAGAACAGGCTGGGGCCTGGCCCCCTCTTGGGGGCTTCAGGATGAAGATGACTTAGGAGCTCATGGAGCAAAGGACAGGGGGCCAGGACAGGAGCCAAGACTGGAGGGAGGATGAAAGCAGACACAGAGGCCAGGCAGAATGGAGACCCCAAGTCTGGGCCGCTGGGATCAGCCCCCAGGTCCATCAGGCCCACTACGGGGGGGCGGTGCTGATCCAGCCCCACAAGGACAGGAAGGGGTCAGAGCAAGTGACCTCTACGCTCCACTCCGGCCAATCCTGAGCCCTGAATGGAGGTGGGGGAAAAGCTGGGCAGGCTTGGCTGGCCCCACCCCCCCTCCCCCAAGCATGGGGTGTCCTGTAGGGTCTGAGCTCTCCTGACCAGAGGCAGGGTCCAGCCAGGAAGGGAGAAGCTGCATGGGGGGAGCACAGAAAAGGGGGCCTACCTGGAATGTAGACCACAAAGGGGAGGGTGCAGAGTAGCATGGGGGAAGCCTATGGCCAGGGGCCCAAGCTGTCTTCTCCGAGGCCTGTCCTGGTGGCCAATGCCCTTTTAACATTGCACTGCCCCTCACTGGCTCAGCAGGGCAACAAGAAAAGGGCCCTGGCCACCAGCAGCGGTGTCCAGTCTGGGGACCCCTCTGCCCCAGGCTGGGGCAGGAGGGCTCAGGTAGGGAGACAGAGGGAGGGCAGGGGGTGCTCCAGGAGAGCCGGGGACCCCCTCTCGTCCTGCAGGAGCAGGAGGACTCAGGCAGGGAGACAGAGGGAGGGCAGGGGGTGCTCCAGGAGAGCCGGGGACCCCCTCCCACCTTGCTGGGGCAGGAGGGCTCAGGACACAACTTGGTGGACCGGGCAGCTCCCTTCCCGCCCCAGCAGCCCACAACTCCCCTCCCCCCATTCTCCTTACCCTCTGCTAAACTCTCGGACCTGGGCCCGGTTCCGCTAAGAGCTCGATGGGCTCCTGCCCCGCCTCCCCACGTTCACTCCGGGACCCCCTCCCTCCCCCAGGCTCCTGGTTCTCCGCAGGCCCCCCCACCTCGTCCCCGGCCCCCCGCCCCTCCCCACTCCGCTCCTCCCGTGACCCCAGCCCCCCGTTTCTGCGGCCCCATCCTCCGTCTCGGGACAACTTCGGGGCCCCGGGAACCTGCCTGCCGCGGAGCCTCGGGCAGAGCCCCTGCTCGGCCCCGCGCGTGGCACTCCCGTCCGTGCCGTGCCGGGGAGGGGCCGCCTCCGCCCCGCCCTCCGCTGCGGCCGCGCTCCTCCCGCCCCGGGGGCGCGGCTCGGGCCGGGCGGGGGCCGCTGCGCGTGGGCCGGGCCGCGCGCGACCTCGTGGCTCCCGCTGCTGCTGCCGCCTCTGCCGCCGCCTCTGCCGCCACCGCCGCTGCCGCCGCGCGGGCTCCATCTTTGACGGCCGGCCCCGCGGCCGGCCTTCGTTAGCATAGCGGCGCGCCCATTGGCCACCGCCCGCGCTAGTCCCGGCCGCCCGCCTCGCCACTGGCTGCTGGGCCGGAGATTTTAAACCGGGAGCCCATCCCTGATTGGCTGGCCCGCCCTCCGCGTCACGGGCCGCTCGCTTTTAACAATGAACTCCGCCGGGCCCGCCCTCCCATTCACAATTTTTAAAAAACTTTGCCCGCCTTTTCTCCGCGGCGTGCTCCTCGGCCGCGCCTCCCCCTCTGCCTTCGCGGCACCGGAGCCAAAGCCCTGGGTTCGAATGCTGCGGTCCCTACCCTGCGGAGCCGCTTAGGACCCGAGGGCTGGAGGCGACCTTAGGGGCCATCGGAGGAGAGTGCCTGCGCCTTTCACAGATGGGGAAACTGAGGTCCAGTCACAGAAGCAAGGCTGGTCAAGGCAGGAAGCATTGATTAAGCGCCCACCGTGTGCCAGGCTCTGTGCCAAGCGCCAAAGATACAAAATAGAGGCAAATGAGCGTTCTTGCCCTCAGGGAGCTCCCTAGGCATTCCAAAGAGGCTCAGAGCGAGGAAGGGAGCCGGCTGCCAGGGTCCAGCCTGACCCGAGCATCCTTCTTCGAAGGGAGGGGAACAGGGGGCTTCCAGGGGGAGAAGTCCGGGCTCACGCTTCAGTGGCGTGGTATAGAACTTCAGTGCGGACAGTGGCAGTAAACAGACAGGATTTGAATTCGGATCCTGACTTTCGAAGTCTTCTGTGCCCTAACTGGGGACTGGGGGCAAATTCCTTCCCCTCTGGACTCCGCACTCTCATCCGCAGAATGAAATCATTTACCAGATGACGTGGTCAAGAAGGCTCCCAGCCTTATCTCAGTCCTCCCCGGAGAGCTCAGCCTGGACCCTTTCCCTTCAATCGCTTCTCCCTCACTGGGGTCCTCTTAGCTCCCACCCCCGTCTCCATCTGTCCGAGTCACTCAGTGCAACAAGCGGGGGGCAGCGCCTCGCTGGCACAACAGTGCTGAAGCAGAGGGCCTGTGGTGCCTTGGGTCGAGGATTTATGGGACCAGATGGGCCAGCAGAAGAGCAAAAATACTTTGAGGGGGTGGGTCTGCACTGATGGAATGAGTATCTGTGAGATTACACATCCCTCGAAATATCTGCACGTAGCTGGCCATATACAAAGCTGAAAAAAGAAACTCGTGGTCCTGGCTAGACCTGGAGTCTGGGGGGGGGGGGGGGAGAAAGGAGGGGGCTGTGACATGCACAAAGATAAGTGTAATAGATGGCAGAGGGGGGTGGGGTAGAGAGACCCTCCCAGACAAATGACCCATCCAGGGTTTGAGCAGAGAGATTGGTTCAGCTGGGGATGGGGGAAGGTCGAAGGAGCAGGAATGTGGAAGGAGAGAGGCCGGCTGAGGCGAGCCTTGGAGGAAAAGAAGGATTTTTGACAGGTGGGAATGAGACAGGAGTAATTTCCAGGCATGAGGGGACAAGGCCGCCTGGAGAGATGGAATGTGGAGATCGCGAGGCTCCAGGGGAGTTAGAGCCAGAGCAGAGAGGCCCCTGGATGCCTGGCTAGTGCCCGCTCTGGGGCCAAACTCCCTGATGCCCCCAGCCACCCAAATGACCACTGTCCCTCAGTTTTCTCACAAGCTCAGTTCACAGCCACTTGGTTCATTTCTCTCTGTCCCTCACTTATTAGAACCTGGTCGTTCCCCATTGGATAGTCAATTCCTGGGGGGCAGCAGGATGGACTGCTTGGGGAGTTCCTGAGATCACAGATCCAGGGCTTGGAAGATGCCTCTGAGCCTAATGGAAGTGCCCCACCCCCCTCATTCGACAGGGCAGAAAGCAGAGCCAGGGCGGTGAAGGCAGCGCAGGAGCTTCCTCCCCACTGGCCATCTTCAAATAGACACCACAAGGATAAAGAGGCCCCTGGGCCAAGCAGCCTCTGAGGGGCTGCACCGACTGGCTCTGCCTCTTCCAGTTCCGAATACAGGCATCCTGTCTTCTTTTTCCTCCTCAGTAATCTCACAATATGCAGTCAGCACTTAATAAAGAGGCTTTGAATTAATTGTCTGGGGCAGGGGGCTCTTACCCAGGAAATGGCCCCCACAGACCAGACAAATAGATCCCTAGGCAGGCAGGCAGGCAGGCTGGCTCACTCCTAGGTCTTTTTCACTGAGGGCAGAGACTAACCCTGGAAACCGGCGAAGGTCAGCAAGCCCGAGGAGAGCCCCTGCGGAGGGGGTGGAGGGTGGGGGCAGGGACCCACTCTTAAAGAAAGCTCTCTGGTAGTGTTCTGCAGACCCTGTTACTGGGGGGCCATAGGAGGGGGCGTGTGTGAACATTTGAGTGGATTATATGGCTGTGTGAATAGGCAATGGACAGTGTAGGTGGACTGGGGTGCGTCTCCGTTGTATGCCCGGGGAAAGGAGAGTGAAGGTGATGGGGAGGTGCCTCTCCTTTGGGCAGAATAGGGTTATCTATGTGCTTCGGAGAGGGGGTGACTTAGGGTACCTCTATGTGTGGATGGGGAGAGGATACTAAGTCCAGGGGAACTGTGGGGTCCCTGTGATAGCCTCGACCGCACCGCCCCCAGACCCGGCTCTCAGGCTCGCCTCCCTCCACCCCAGCTGTCCCAGTCCCGGGGCCAGGAGGGCGGGAGCTGGGGAATCCGGCACATTCCTGGCCTTCGGGGCGGAAACGATCGCTTTGTTCCCGGCCCGGGCTGGCCCCGCGGGGCGCTCGCTGGGCCGAAAGGAAAGCATTAGGTGTCAGCCGGGGGGGAGGGGGTGGTGGGAGGCCGAGCCAGCCCCCGGCCCCAGGAATGTGAGGCGGGGGAGGAGGGGAGAGAGACTCTGAGGAAGGGATGGGGAGGCCCCCTTCCCCCACACCCACCTCCCCACGCACTCTCCCGGGCCATAAATCTTTCCCCACCCCTCCCCTCCCCCAGTGTCTGTTTTTCTGGGTCTCTGCTCTGGGTCTGGTTTTTTTCCTTCTCTCTCTCTCTGTCTCTCTTCTCTCTGTCTCTGTGTCTCTCTCCTCCCTTCCCCTCCTTCCCTCCCCTCCTCTCCTCCCCTTCTCTCTCTCCTCTCCTCCCCTTCTCTCTCCCCTCCCCTCTCCTCTCTCCTCCTCTCTCCTCTCCTCTCCTCTCCTCTCCTCTCCTCTCCTCTCCTCTCCTCTCCTTTCCTTTCCTCTCCTCTCCTCTCCTTTTCCCTTCCCTCCCCTCCCCTCCTCTCCTCTCCCCTCCCCTCCTCTCCTCTCCCCTCCCCTCCTCTCCTCTCCTCCCTCTCCTCCTTCCTCTTTTCCTACCCCCTCACCTCCTCCCCCTTCTCTGGGACTCTCTGTCTCTTCCTCTCAGCATCACTGTGAAGTGTATACATCTTGGTGTATGTATCTGTCTCTTCCCTTCTCTATCATCAATCATCGAGCATTTGTTAAGCGCCTACTGTATGCTGGGCACTGTGCTCAGTCCCAGGATCCAAGGAAAGACCAAAGCCTGCAGTGCCTTCCCGGGTAACTGCGGGTCTCCCTATTGTCTCTGCAACTCGGTGGTCTCTGGTTCCATTCTCTATTCTTTCTCTCTGTACATTGCTTCCTTCCAGGCTAAGGGGAAGCCTCCTTGGTCAGGTCCAGCCCCTTCTCAGTGGCCACAGAAGGAATTGGACCTGGGGTGGGGTCAGGTGGGGGGGCTTTCTTCTCTGCCCAGGTCTGGCAGGTCAAATTACCAGAAAGTTGGGGGAGGGAGTGTCAGGCCCAAGGAGGGTCAGTAAGAGGTCAGAACCCCCCCAGCTCAGGCAGTGCTCTGGCTTTGTTCTCTGGGGAAGGGGTTTTGTCACAAACACTTCCTTTCCTTCCTTTCCACCCTGTCTCTGACTGGACTGAACTAAGGAGCAAGTTTTCCTTGCCTAGCCCCTTCCCAAGTACTCCCTGCCTAGCCCCTTCCCGGGCCTTCCCTGCCTAGCTCCTTCCCAAGTCTTCCCTGCCTAGCCCCTTCCTGGGCCCTCCCCAGGTCTCAGGGGACCCCAGTTCAGCCTCCAGGCTGCTTCTTTCTGGGAAAGCCAGATGAACACACCCAGGAAACTTGGCCTTCAGGGACTCAGGAGATTCCTCAATTTGGTGCCGTCTCTAGCCAGTACCCAAGGTGCCATCTCCTGTTTCCAGCCCTTTACAGGGGCTCTCCTTCATGCCTGGGAATTGCTCTCATTTCTTCCCCTGGGAATCTCTGATTTTCCTCAACCTACAGTTCAAGGGGAATCCTTTCAAAATATTTCCACACAGGGGGCAGGCCTTCCATGAGACCCGGCCGTTGCTTGGGCATCATTGGAGCGCTGCCCCCCTGTCATCAGCCTCCTCCATTACCTTGTGAGCAGCCCATTTTCTCCTCCTGGATTCTATTGCCTTACTGACACCCTGAACTCCTGCTCTTCTTCAGAGTTCCTTGTCGACTCCATGCTAAAGCCTGCTCCCACCCACCAAGGTTTTCGTGGGATGGGTGCTCATCTCTAAGTTCAGGGGAGCCAGGGTCCATATCTCACTGCCATACAGAAGCACCCAGAAAATATTAATATGGGGAGGACAAGCCTTTGTTGTCACCACCACCTTGGGGGGCAGGAAAGGTGCTCTACAATCTCCCCAGAGCCACCCAGGCCACCCCTTCCTCCCTTTCAACTCTGGGACCAGGCTCCCCAAACCTACACCCAGGATCTACAGGGACCTAGAGAGGCAAGCACATTGGACCAGTGGGAAGGGAATATTTATGTTCTTTCTGTTTATTTGTTATTTCTTATTAAGGTCTTTAAAACTTTATTTTCTAGAGCACTGTCCTTCCAGTCTCCCAGACCCCCAACCCAGGAGTCACCCAGGTTCCACTACTATCTCTCACCCCCTCCCACAGACAACAGTCCCCAGGCTTGTGGATTTCACCTAGGCAGCATTTCCCAAACAGGCCCCCTCCTCTCCTCTGCCCCTGCCCCAATCCTGGTGCAGGCCCTCCCTGCTTCACACCTGGACTCCCGCAGTGGCTGCTGGGGGTTCCGCCTGCCTGGAATCTCTCCCTACTCCAGTGCATCCTCCATTCAGCCACCAAAGGGATTTTCCTAAAGTGAAGGTCCAATCATGTCACCCTTTACTCAGTAATCTCCAATGGCTCCCTATGGCCTCCAGGATCGAATAGAAAATGCTCTGGTTGACCTTCAAAGCCCTTCATAACCCACCCCCTCTTCTCTTTCCAGTCTTCTCACACCTGACTACCCCCTTTCCCTCCTGGTCACCCCAGCATCCTCACTGTTCTTCACACAAAATACTTCATCTCTGGACTGAGGGGTCCCCTTGCCAGGGCATGAGGGCCTCAGCTAAAGTCACCTTCCCAACCTTCCCAGCCCTTCTTAATTCTAGTGATTCCAGTAACTATCTCCTATTCTCCTGGCCATATCATTTGTCCAGAGCTGTATGTACACTCCTCCCAAGCAGGGACTGTCTTTTTTGGCCTTTCTATGTATCCCCAATGCTTAATGCAGTTCCAGGAACACAGTAGGTACTTAACACATGCTTCTGACTGCCACTGCCCCCTTCCATAGAATAATTTTTTAAAACCCCCAAACAAAACTCTCACAATAAATGAGCTGATTTCAAGTGCTGACATTCTAAGGAGGAGGAGAGACCAGGGGCCCTTCAAAATTCTAGTGTGTTGGAGGATCCCAGAGGGAGGGAGGGAGGCAGTGGGCTGGGTTTTATCCTCTTTGGATGACGTTAAGAGAGGGAAGGAAAAGGAGGACAAGGAGGAAGAGGAGGGGGAGCAGGCAGGCATGGAGTGCTAGCCCTTATCTGAAATAGACAGAGGAGGGCTGAAGAGATAGGCACCCCTAGAGTTTGGTGCAGAAATGGAGCCAACTCAATCTAGAAAGAAGCCGACATAGGGAGGGGTGATTAGAGGGACGGAAGAGGCCAAAGCTGAAGACACTCCCTGCTCTTGAAGGGGAGAATGAAAAGAAACAGACAAAAAACCCACCAAAAAAATAAGGAACTAGAATCTAAGGGAGGGTGCGTGTCACTGGGGAATGGCTGAATGAAGTGGGGCTTCCCAGCGTAAAGAACTAGATTGTCCACAAGAAATGACAAAAGATTCGACTTCAAAGACTCCAGGGAAGCATGAACCGACGAAGAGCGAAACCAGCAGAACCAGGAGGACACAGACCGCGAACTCTTAAGAAAAAACCACTTTGAGAGACTTAGGATCCGCGGCCAAGTTAGCGAGCAGCCGTTAACTCCAGACGATGTACTTGATGAAGCATGTTTCAACCCCACACCTCCCCAGCCTGCCACAGAGCCGGCGGATTCAAGGGGAAGAAAGACACACATTTCTGGACTGGCCACTGGGTGGATTCCTTTGGCTCAACTCTGCTGATTTGTCACAAGGCTTTGCTTCTTGCCCCCCCCCCCCCCTCCATTTTTAGGGGGCGGGGGGAGGCGGTGTTGGGAAGAGAGAGAGAGACTGTTAGCAATAACGATACTTGAAAAGAGGATCGTCGAAACTTTTTTTTAATGCACAAAAAAGAGGAGAAGGAAGTCCAGGAGGAAACAGAAACAAGCAAGATGGTTTGGGAAGTAACGTGTGGAATCCATTATATACTTTCAAAAATAAAACGAGAAGTATGAAATGTAGATACACGGTTTTATTTACAGTCGTCTTTTTGTGTTCTGCTGTGTATATTGAAACGCTCATTGTTTGTGTGCTTAAGTTCTGGATTAAAAGAAAAAATTAAAAGACACAGATGACCAATATCAAAAATGGAAAAGGAAAATTAAAAACCAATGAAGAGGAAATAAAGGACCCAATTAGAAAAGACGTTGCCTAATTATATGCCAACACAATTAATCATTTAAATTAAATGGATGAATATTTACAAAAATGTGAAATATTCAGATTAAATGAATAAGAAATGGAGAATTTTAATAACTTAGCTTCAGGCAAAAAAATTAAATAAATGATGAATGAACTCCTAAATGAAAAAAATAATAGGGCCAGTAGGATTTCTAACGAAGTTTACCAAACAGTCAAAGAACAGTTCATTCTGAAATTACAATTACTAAACTGTTTGCAAAAATAAGAAAAAGAAGGATTCTACCAAATTCCTTCTATGATATAAATATGGCCTTAATACCATCCCCTCCCCCTCCAAAAAAGGAAGGGACAAAGTAGAAAAAGAAATTTCTAAATACCAGTCTATATAATTAATGAATACTAATTCATTATTAACTCAAAAATATTGGAAAGTATTGGCAAAGAGGCTATAGCAACAGATTAAGAAGCATACACACTATGACCAAATTGGATTTATACCAGTTATGCAGGATTGGCTTGATATTAGGAAGACTAGAACCACAACAGACTGTATTCATAACAAAACAATAAAAATCACACAATTATGACAAAAGGTATAGAAAAGTTCTCAACAAAATACAGCACCTTTTTCTGTTAATAACATAAAAACTGGAATAAATGGATCTTTCCTTTAGACGATAACTACTAGCTACCTAAAACCAAAAATTTATCTTCATCTGTAATGAAGAAACACTGAAAATTTTTCCAATAAGATCAGATGACATAGAAAGTATATCCATTATCTACACATTTTCCAATTTAATTTTTATTCTGGACTTAACAAATATGAGCCTCTCCATAAACATAAAAGAACAGAAAAATAGAATTGCACATAAAATAACAAATTTTTATGTGCACCTTACATTTTCATTGAAATATATAGAGTAAGAATTTATAATATCTATAATAAATTATGTTTATGATGCATCATTTATCCAATCACATTTAGAATAAATACTATGATATAACTTATAAAAGCTAAATATTTTATAATAATGTTTAAGATAATTTATAATGATGTAATATTTATTATCAATTCAGAATTGTTGTAAATAATAATAATAGTAATAATAATGTTTTTATAGTGCCTTAAGGTTTGCAAAACATTTAAAACTACTATTTCATTTGATTTTTCCCACTTGCCTCTGATTCTTTCTGGCTTGTCTTTTGTTCTCTTCTGTGAATTTAAATATAATGTTTCAACGACTCTCTTTTCTTTCTTTCCTCCTTTCTTGTTGGGGGCTACAGTATCCTTAACTCCCCTCTACCTGTTATGTTCCTCCCTCAATTGAAATAAAAAGAAAAACAAAACGCTTTTAAAAAAAAAATACACATACTTAGGCAAAATAAATTCCCACATTGGCCACATCCATAAGTGTGCATTGGCATCTGAAGCTCTTGAGTCCTTTTCCAGGAGCCACCACTATTGTCTGATACAGTTCTAGAGTTGCTCACAACAGCAATAAAACAAGAAAACAAAGTGAGAGAATAAGCCTGGATGAAGAGAAAAAATAATGAACCTCTTTTGCTGATAATGTGATACTCAACTAAAACTTAATTGAATTGCTAACAACTTCTGCAAAGTAGCAGAATATAAATAAACTCACACTACTCATCAGCTTTGTTGTATCCCACCAACCAAACACAGCCAGAAGGCCTAGAAAAAAGAAATTCTGTTGAAAATAACAGAATCAAATAGCAAATATTTGAGAGTTCACCTGCCAGCATATACACAGGGATTACACGAACACAGCTACAGAATGTTCTTTACAGAAGTAAGAACAAATCTATGTAAGCGGTTGAGCCCTGAAAATAGAATCCAAATGATAATACTAAATATGAACTTAATTTACTTATTCAGTGCCACACAACCAAATAACCAATGGCTTATTTTATGAAGCTACTAAAAGTAATATTCACACTGCAGAACAGATGACCATGAATCTCAAGACAAATAATGAAAATAAGAAGGAAAATAAGCTTCCAAACTACCCCCACAAAGCAGTAATTGTCAAAACGATTTGGTCCTAATTAAAAAATAGAAAAGTTCCTGAGTTTTTTATTTAAATTGGCCCAGTCAAGTTTATTGTGATATATGGATCTAAACCAAGTTATTGCCTTCACCATCTACAAGAGTAGTTTTCTGCTGACTCATGAATTCTACTTCCCAGTGGTTTTTAAGCACAGGTTTATCCGACACTACATTTTTACCTAACAACAGTTGCTGACATTAGTATAGCCAGATATTCTCTCATCTGATGATCTTGTGCTCTCTCTGCATTTCCTTTTCCATTCACTGAGGTCTCTTTTCTTTTTCCACTAAAGGAAAGTTTTTTAAAATTAATTTTTATTTTATTTTAAATTTAATTATATATTTTATGTATAAAATATCATGTAAT
>JAQQSV010003103.1:0-17837 GCA_028646515.1 Pseudochirops corinnae | reverse complement strand
AAATGCTCTAAATCACTATTGATTCGAGAAATGCAAATCAAAACAACTTTGAGGTACCACATCTCGCCAGTCAGATTGGCTAAGATGACAAAACAGGAAAATGACAAATGCTGGAGAGGATGTGGAAAAATTGGAAATTATTTTATTTTTAACAAAAATACATTATGTAGGGAAAAAATACAAGCACAGCAGTGGGGTTGAAGGAAGTGGGGAGCAGCTGTTTCCCAACTTGAGCCCTGAACTCATTCAAATGTAATGAAGACACATTGCATAGCAGACTCCTTTTGCTTGATCCCTCACTCTGGAAAGGTGATGCCCTCTCTCTTGTTGGGCTCAGGCTGGGGTTTCCATCAAAGAAATAAATGGAAAAACAAAAAGCCAGTTCTCCCATTTCATCAGACCAGGTGTGCTAAGCTTGCCGGATCTTCCTAAAACATCTGTGGAGGATCCAGGAACGTACCTGAATGAAGTCCTGAGTAGAGGGGGACTTAGGATCTTGAAATTAGAACTGGGAAGGATCCTAAAAACCATCACATTTAATCCTCTCATTTTACAGATGAAGAAATAAAGGTTTAGAGAAATGGGAAGTGTGGGTAGCCAATTTTGGGGAGCTCTGCTGTCCTGCAGCAGGGCTGAGAAAGAATCACTGATGCAGAGGTACTATTGAATGCATAAAAGAGAGACAGGAACCCTCCAAATGGTGAAAGTAGAGAGCCAACTTTATCACCCTGTGGCCAGGCTTTTATAGGACATTTATTAATTGCTTTCTCCTGAGAACATTGCATACTTCTTTGTCCCAGGCTATGGATGTATTTGCCATGCATATCTCCAGGACCTAATTCTCATACCTGTATGCTTGAGCATCTTCCAGAGGATGGGGAACCGATCCAGGCCTATCAGCAGGCCAAACACCTGAGAGGGCTTGTTCAGCCACCAGGGTCTAAGTTCCACTGCCTGTGGTCCTCAACAGTGAAGTAACTTGTCATACTCACCCCACCAGTAGGTATCAGAGATGTCTCCCACATTCCAGGCCCAGAAGCCAACGTACTCCACTGTGCTGTTTCTCCCTTTGCAAGGGCACCAGTCCCTGGAGGGATAAAGAAGGCATGGCTACTCAGGTCTTTCCCTGTAAGCTAGAGAGAACTTCAAAGGCCATCTTATGAAATGTCCCCCTTCCATTCATTTTAGGGCTGTAGAAACATCTGAGGAAGGAAAGGTGGTTCATCAAACATCACAAAAGAAATAAAAGCCCGAGGCTAGATTGGGACTGAGCCCTTTTGTCCCCATAACTGTACCTCCCTGCCTCCCATTGCCCTGGTGCCCTTCCCTCTTCAGCTCAATATTCATAGCTACTCATTTGCTTCCTTCTTTTTAAGCCTCACAACACGAGGTCTGGGGCTCTGAAAACTCACCTTTGAGATCTGAGGAGAAAGAAATGGAGACCCACAAGGTATTAACAATGCACGAGCTTTAAATAGTTCATTATTTTTCTGATTGAGCTGCAGGATACATTGCATGGGCTTGGGGAGGGCACACCACTGGGCTGCACCCAATTAGTGAGAGTCTCCTTAGAGAAATGCTATCTGCCCCAAAGCAGTTTTTTTCACAGCCTTCCAAAAGAGCTTCCATTTGTATGATGCTGTCCAGTCGACAAAATCTTTTTCAGAAATATCTTGTTTCATTTAGCTCATCACTTAAATATGGAATGGTTAAAAATCTCATCTCAAGCCAAGTCAATGGTCTGTTTCCATTTGACATATTGTTATGCTAATTCATCTTTTAAAATCGTTCCATGATGAGAACATACCTGTGAATATTTAGATAAAAGTGTAAAATAACTTGTTTGGAATTTTTTTTAAAACCCTTCCCTTTTGCACATTGCTGCCCAATTAGAAAATGCTTTTGCATATTTCAGTTTCATTTGGCTTTGACAGTATCCCTAGGATATGGAGCAGGAGTTAATTTCACTTCCATTTTCCAGATGAGGAAACTGAGACTCAGAGAAGGTCCTGAAAATCAAACCAACAATAATGACACATTTATCTAGCAATTCCCATTCCCTAAAGTGCTATCTCAAGTAAGATCATAATTGCAAAGCACTTAACTTCGTGCCTGGCACAGAGTAGGAGCTTATATAAATGCTACCTTCCTTTCATTCCCATGAGGACAGCAGTGAGGTAGCTCAGTGGCTAGAGTAAGGGACCTAGAGTTAGAAAGACCTGAGTATGAATCCTTCCTCAGGCACTCCTTAAAACAATGTGATTGGTCACTGTACCTGTGAAAAATGGAGATGATAATAGGATTTGCTTCAAGTTGTTATTGAAATGGGATTTCAATATTATTGCAAATGGGATGACATGTCTAAAGAGTTTTGCAAACCTTTAAGTAATGTATAAAAGCTACTTATTATCAAATCACCTACTATGCACAGTGCTCTCTCTCTCTCTCTGTGAGCTCTTAGGAAGGTACTAGGTTTTTCTGAGACCTGGACCTTACCTTCTTTGGTCTAAAGACCTCCTAGGAGTCCAGACTACAAACATAGCACACAATTTGCTACACACCATTATGAGTGTCTATGGCCACAGGTCCCTAAATACATGTGCTCTTAGATAATTTGGGAAGTTAAGCAGCATCTGGTATCCTTAGCACTGGGTGGGATGTCATTTGAAAATATCAGCTGCCATTTTTCAAAAAGATTAATTCTTTTTAAATGGCTATTTCCCTCCTTGCAAGCACTAGTATTTGGTTAATTTATACATCATCTTTCAACTAAATGCTTTGATCTTAATTGTCCTTCAAAAAGGGACCTTTCCAAAGTCTCATGAGGTGGGTTGAAGAGTCACATTTCCTGATTTCCTGCAGATTAGACACAAGGTGTTGGTTCCAGCTACCCAAATACCACAAGCAGTCAAAGCCAGGGCTTCTAAGAGGTGACTCTGAGAGAAGGAGGAAGAGTTCACTTTATTGAAGTTAATAGTTTCAACTAGTCTGGAAAAGTGTACAGTAAGACAGATACTTTGGAAAATAATAATAAAAAAACTTCCAAAATTGTATTTTCCCCTTTAAGAGATCTAGACAGGAGAGTGTCTTGAGAGGATCCACAGAACTGGAAGGAAACCAGTCAATACAGGCCTAATTTTCCACTCTCCTCCTAACTCCAAATCGAATTGTTGGACTCAGAACAATGAGAAAACAAGTCTTATTTGACTGCCCTGGCCTCTGGCCTCCCCTTAGGTAATCAGGCACCTGCTGTGACTGGGACTTTTCGATTTATTTTTGCTGAGATATTCTTTCCACTTTTGTCACTAAAAGGAAAAAAATACAGACCAGCTCAAGCTAGCTTCTAATTTCCTATACTTTCCATTTCTACCATTACTAAAACACACACATTTCATTTTCTAAGTGGGAAAGTGCATTAAGCAAACATTGATTTTTTTCTCCCTTTCTCTCCCACTCTCTGGGCACACTGAGTGCTTTTGAGAATTCGTCAAGTTTCCAAGTGGGAAATCCAGGTTGAAGATACTTCCTTCAGTATAGTTGGAACTAATATGTAGCAGTGGCAATTAAAAAGATTTGAGAAACATAATTTCTGGGTAATTTAATCATTTTATTAATATGACCAGCATGTTTGTAAATTTGGCTGTCTCTCTTAGATCAAATACAATTATAGTGATTGGCTCACTGTTCACATACACTTCAAAGAGTAGGTATTCCTGAGGGGTGGCAATCATCTCTGATTGGATAACATAATCAAGATGAGCTATATTAATATGAAGGACTGAGAGTGACATCCGGTCCCCCTTGGAGAGAGCTATTGTCTCCAGATTCAAACCACGCCCAACCCTGGGCTACTTAGTCAAAAAAGATCTGTCTCCACACAAGATTGATTAAGTGGAATTCACCTGAGATTCCAGAGTCTTTGTATGGTTGGGTTGGGTCACACAAAGGAGAAATTTTAACTTGATCTTCAGAAACTAAGGTCTTGAAAATTAAAAAAAAAAAAGAGGGAAATATGAGTCTCCCCAAATCATTTATTATTAATATCCTTTTTTTTCTCATAACAACGTCCCAGGAAGTGGAAAAAACATTTTCCCAGTATATTATAGAGAATCCAAGCAGAGTTGTAACTAAGGCAGGGTGATTTGGACTCTGCCTCTAGTTGCCAAAATTTAGAAAGTAAGAACAGTGGTATTCCATGATCTGGTAGAACAACTTAGCATAATGCTGAATGAGTAATGATAATAAGTTAAAATAGGAAGTTGCCCAATGCAATACCTCCTTTTCCTTTGTGTCTGATATTTGAGGGGCTCTGCTCTGTCCCTCCTTCCTGTGAGTATTTCTTGCCCCAGGTACAATTTGTGTTCCTTTACCCAAGTCTCAAAATTGCTGCTTATGCCACAGGACTAGGACCTGGAAGTTCTGCTCCTGAACAAAGGCCAGTTGAGAAATTTTAGAGGAAATTAGAGCCAGCCTTATTTCATCAATATGTTAAGGTATCATGGCATGTAGATCACTGAAAATAAAAGAAAGAAAAATGTAATCATTGTCAAGTCTAGGGTCACTAAAGCAAAAACAAACATGAAACCTAATAAAAGTCCTACATGCTTGTAGAATCAAGCAGAACAAGCTGATTTAATGGGATGAACTGTTGCTGATCAAAGTCACATGCACTGGTTCAATGTCAAGGGCATTACAATAATTGACTAATATGGAACAGGGAACTATCCTAGTGGAGAAATCACTGGGTTCAGCATCCGAGGACTTCGGTTCAAGCTCTTACCAGCTCTGTCAACTTTTCCAAGTAACAGAGAAGAGTTCAATATGTACTTTCTTGAATAAAATAAGAGCATCAGCCAGATGACCTCTAAGGCCCCTTTCTAACTCTGAATCTATGATCCTCTGGTCCTCCCAGGCTAATGCCCTGCCAAAAATATGACAAAAAGGACTGGGGATCATGCTTGACATCTATGCAAAAGATATTGCTTTCATTTATAGCTTTTCAGAATAGCATTAGCTTGGTATCTTTTTTAAACATTGGTCTATTGGATTTTTACATCACATTAATATTCCCTCTTCCCAGGGAGCCATACCTTGCAAGGAAGCATAAAAAAACCATTCAACAAAACTAATCCACACAGCAATCTATTCCAACAGTTTATTCATTCATCCAAACTCCCCTGCAAAAAAGGGAAGAAGCTATATTTTCTAAATTCTTGTTCAGGGTCAAAAAGTCATCATTAAGATTACAAAATTTGGGGCTTCTTTTTTCCCCCTATTTTCCATTTCCATTGCTGTAGACAGTATATGTATGGTATCAGTACTTGTGCCCTGTTAAAGCCTCCCCATGCATCTCTGAATTCTGCATGTCCAATATGGCTGAATTAAGGAGCAGTGATATTTCATTATAGTCATGTACAGGACTTGGTCAGTCCTCTCTAATTAATGGGAATCATTCTTGATTTTAGATCTTTGTTTCCAGGACAAGTGCTCCTCAGACTATCTGAATGTATATGGGACTTCTGCCTTCTACCTTCTTGGGAGCCTAAACACTGCAGAATAGTAGAAATACCAGATAAACCTTAGCCCAAAGCTGACCCATCTAGGTGCAAACTATCCCCCAAGGAATTTGTAAGAGGGTTTTGTCTCCTAAATTAAGTCCTTCCTTGAAGCTGACTCATGCATTCGATAAGCATTTATGAAGCACCTAATGTATGCATACCTCTGTGCTCAGCTCTAGGTCTACATGAATGTAGAGAATATAGACACTACTTTCAAGGAGTTTACAGTCTAATGGAGAGGAAATGCAGACTTAGCTACTATACTATATAAGCATAGGAAGAAGTCAGGCAAAAATGTCAAGAAAGTGGAGAAGGGAAAGAACACTTTCACATGTGTGAGTCAGGGTTAGTTTTGTGGAAGCCATGGCCCCAAGATTGAGCTTTGAATGAAGGGAGGAAATTCTGAATGTAGATATACAGGCAGAGGGTGTCCATTTCAGGTAGGGACAATAGAATGAGCAAAGGCTGGGCAATAGGGGAAGACAGAATGACAAGTGAGGAAATCTAACCATGTTATTACCCTAGTTAGTTAATTTCAGGGACTACCTATGACCTCCAGATCAAACAGAACTTTCTCCACTTTTCATTGAAAGCCCTTCATGACATGAGCCCAGTCTCCTCTCCCTGACTTATTGCATGTGACTCCCCTCCATGCCCATTGGGATCCACCCAAAATGGACCAGTTTTTGGTACCTATTCATAGCTCTTCATATACTGCCTAAATATCTTTTCACGGACTGTCTCCAATGTCTGGAATCACCAACTTTTTCAAGTATGGAAGACGGATATAGAAGCACTTTGATGCTAACCAGTCCATGTAGTCAATAGTGCTAGAGACTAGGCTGAGTGACAAAGGTAATTATGAAACACTTTATGCTCAGCTGCTCATAACAGAGTAGAAGAGATAAGCTATGTAAACAAATATGGTAGGAATCCTTCCTTCACTCATTACATGCTTATGAGTGCCTTCCTGTATAAGACACAGGAGGACTCAGGTGAGACAGGGGCTGATCCAGCACTTGATGAGGTTATAATCAAAGGACAGCACATGGGTGAGTAAGACAAAGGCAAAAGAAACATCTGAGTAAAAGGTTGTGAGAAAATTCAGGGAGGAGAGTTCATAGAAAAGTGGTTTGGGGAAGGGAGAAAGGTAGGAGGAAGGATAGCTGGAATTTCACTAGGTAGAAATAAGAGAGTGGAAAGAGTGAAGACAGTCCAGGGATAGGGAAAGGTATGGCCAAATGCATGGTCAGAAGAGCATTAGGCATTTTAAAATATTGTTGAGGAGTTTTTTTTTTTTTTAAAGTAGAGAGTATATGAAGAGAAAGGAGAATGTGAGAGAGACTTGAAAGGTAGGCTAAAATCAGGTCATTAAATCAGGACCTTGAATTACAAGCAAAGAAGTGTGACCTTGATTTAGTGGGTGATAGGGAGCCTCTGAAGCTTGAGGTTCAAGAAAAAAATATTTAATTTCTTCCTTTTCTTCTATGCAGTGTTTTCAGAGGATCCTAAGAGTCCATTGTCATGTTCCTTAACCCTTTCAGTGTTATCCTTCAATTCAATATTGAGACTCAGAGATTAATAGGGTATTAGACTTGGAAGAATCCTTAAAGGACAATTACTCCAAGCCCTCATTATGTAGTTGGGGATGCTAAGCACCAGGGAAGTTGAATGACTTGCAAAATGCCATATACGTGATAGAGAAGAGCCATGTGCTCTCATTCCAAATTCTAAGCTCTTTCCCCTATGAAAGTCCAGCAGATTTCCTCAAGGCCCAGCACTCACTGTATGTTCCTCTACTCTCATGTTCATTTATTATTTCTTCCCAACTTGGAGTCTCTTCTCTAAGCAGGCATATCTGCCTGCCAACCTCTTCCTATTTCCATCACTCAGCCTGTTCCAAATATCTAGTCCAAGGGTGTTTAATCTTATATCTATGGATCCTCAACATGGACAGATTTCAGTGGGTCCTTAACTTGGATTGGGATAAACATTACTTCTTATTTTCACTAAGCCCATTTCTGCAATCATTATTCTATGAAGGGGGAGGGGGGCATAGGTCTCACCAATCTACCAAAGAGGCACATGATGCAAAGGTTAAGAATGCTTATGCTTGAGGATCTGCACTCTTCAATGACTGAGTCAAAAATTCAGAAATCTCTCTACCCCCCCCCCATCCTGAGAAATGCCTGTGAATACAATTCAAAGTGTAACCTGATATAATAGAAAAACTCTCCTGGATTATTGCTTTGCCATGGCAATTAAATTATGAACTATGCTGTGTAGGGTTACCCAAGTTGGACAGGCCATAATGGAGTCTTCTGACAACAGGTGATCCCTGGTGAAGGAAATGGCAAACCATTTCAGTATCTTTGCCAAGAAAACCCCATGGGCAGTATTAAAATGATGAAAAATATGAAACTGGAAGATGAACTTCTTAGGTCAAAAGGCATCCAACGCATTCCTGGGAAGGAGCCGCAGACCACTATAAATAGCTTCAGAAAGACTGAAGTGGCTGGGCAAAAGCCAAAAGGAAGCTCAGCTGTGGATATGTCTAATGACTAAAGGAATGTCCAGTGCTACACAGATCAATATTGTGTCAGAACCTGGAATTTAAGATCTAGGAACCAAGGTAAGCTAGATGTGGTCAAATGAGATAAGGGAAGATTAAACATCTACATCTTGCCTGTCAGTGAATTTAAATGGACAGGAATTTAGTTCAGGTAATCATAAAATATACTACTAATATACTACTGCGGGCAAGAATCCCTTAGAAGAAATGGAAGAATCCTCATAATCAATAAAAGAGTGAGAAAAATAGTACTGGGGTATAACAGCAAAAGTGGCAGGATAACCTCTGCTCCATTCCTAGGGAAATCGTTCAACATCACAACAATACAAATTTGTTCTCCACCCACTGAAGCTAAAGAAGCCAAAGTTGACTGGCTATATAAAGATCTACAACATCTTCTAGAAATAATATGAAAAAAAACATATTCATCATAGGAGATTAGAATGCTAAAGTAGGAAATCAAAAGATAATTGGAATTATTGTTCCAATAAAAGAAATAAAGGCAACTTTGGTCTTGGAGTGTGAAATAAAGCAGGGAAGAAACTAATAGAGTTTTGTCAATATAGCTCACTACTCATAGCAAACATTCTTTTTCAACAACCCAAAACGTGACATCATACATGGACATCACTGGATGGTCAATATTGAAGTCAGATTGATTATAGATTTTTGTAGCCAAAGGTACAGAAACTCCATGCAGTTGAACAAGAGCTAAAGCTGACCATGCCTCAGATCATGAGCTTCTTACTGCCAAATTCAGATTTAAATTGAAGAAAGTTGCGAAGATTATCAGACCTTATAGGTATGACCTAAATAACATCCCTTATGAATATGAAGTGGAAGTGATGAATAGATTCAAGGGATAAGATTGGGTAAATAGAGTACCTGAAGAACCATGGAGAGAGGTTTGCAACTTTGTAGAAGAGGCAACCAAAACAGCAACAGCAACAAATCCCCCAAAAAAAGAAGAGCAAGAAAACAAAATGGTTGTTTGATGAGACATTACCAATATTTGAGGAAAGAAGAAAAGCAGAAAGGAAAGGAGAAAGAGAAATATATACCCAAATGCCTGTAGAATTCTAGAGAACAGCAGGGTGACATTAGATGGTTTTCTTAAATGAGCAATGCGAAGAAATAAGAGAATATAACAGAGCAGGAAAGACATGAGATCTCTTCAAGAAAATTAAAGATATCATATTAATGTTTCATGAAAAAATGCACATGAGAAAAGTAAAAAATTGTAGGAGCTTAACAGAAATAGAAGATACCAAGAAATGGCAAGAATATAGAGAAGAATTATACAAGAAAAATCTTGGTTACTGATCTAGAACCAGACATCCTGGAGAACAAACTCAAGTGAACCTTAGGAAGCAAACAATAAGGGTAGTAAAGGTGACAGAATTCCAGCTGAGCTACTTAAAATGCTAAAAGATGATGCTCTGGAAGTGTTGTAGTCAATATGCCAGCAAATTTGCAACACTCAACAGTGGCCACTGGATTGGAAAAGATGAGTTTATGCCACAATCTTAACAAAGGAAGAATTGAGTTCATCTCACATGCCAGCAGGATTATGCTTAAGATTCTGTAAGGTAGGTTTTAGAAACATGTGAAACAAGAATAACCAGAACAGCAGGCTGACTTTCAAAGAAGACCAAATTGTTAATATTCACTGCTTTGTGAAAAAGCAAAGAAGATTTTTTGGGAAAAAAAAAATTTACTTCTGTTTTAATGACTATAATAGAACCTTTTTTGTGGATCACAACAAAATTTGTCAAGTCCTCAGAGATGAGAGTACCAAAAGATCTTACATATCTCCTCAAGAACCTATCTGTAGATAGAGAATCAATGGTTAGGATGAAAAAAATGGAACAACTGCTTGGTTTAGGATCAGAAAGAAATATGACAAAGCCACATATTGTCACCTTATTTATTTAGCTCATATGCAGGGTACATCATGAGAAATGCTGGAACGAAGGTTGCCTGGGGATATATCAACAATCTCAGATATACAGATAATCCCACTCTGATGGTAGAAGGCAAAGAGGAATTAATACACCTCTTGATGGGGACAAAAAAGAAAACTGACTTGAAATTAAAAAAAAAACTAAGATCATGGCAACTGCTTTCATCAATTCCTGCCAAAAAGAGGGAGGAGAAATGGAAGTAGTATTGGATTTTACATTCTTGGGCTCAAAGATGGTTACTGCAGCCACGAAATTAAAAGACACTTTAGGAAACTTATGACAAATCTGGACAGCATACTGAAAAGCAAAGGCATCACCTTGTCAAAAAAGGTCTGTATAGTGAAAGCTATGGTTTTTTTTCTGGTAGCAATATATGGCTATGACAGTTGGGCATAAGGACAGTTGAGAGCTAGAAAATTGACACTAATGAATTGTGGTCCTGGAGATGATTTTTAAGAGTCTTGGAGAGCAAAGAGATCAAATCAGACTTAAATTAATTTAGACTATTCTTTGGAAGGTCAAATGCTAACGCTCAAGTTTAAATACTTTGGTCACATGGTGACAATACAGGATTCACTGGAAAAGACCTTGATATTGAGAAAGATTGAAGGCAGAGGATGAGATGGAGAAATAGTGTCATGGAAGAAACAAACATACGCTTGGACAGATTTTGGGATATAATGAAGGATAGGAGAGGCTGGAGGACTATGGTCTATGAAGCCATGAAGAGTCAGACATGACTGAACAACACATTATTTCAAGCATTAGAATTGGAGTCATAAGGAGCAGTCAACATAGGAAAGACTTAGCATCAGGAGGAGCTGGGTTCAAGCCACATCCCCAAAACATATTAGTTCTGAGAAACTGGTAAACATCATATAACCTCTGCATGCTTCAGTTTTCTCAAGTGCAAAATGATAGCCTCTGAAGTGTCTTTCAGTTCTCTATTACTGGAGTTAGGAGGCATAGTGGATAGATTACTGGCCTTGAAATCAACAGCACTTGAGGTGAAATTCTACCTCAGAAATTTACTAGAAGTGTGACATTGGGTAAGTCATTTAATTTCAATTAGATTCAGTTCCCTCATGTGTAAAACCAAGATAATAATAGCTCCTACCTCAAAGGTTTATTACAATGCTTGAATAAGAAGATATAGAAAGCTCATTGCAAACCTTAAAGCTTCATATCATTGCTAGCAATTATTATTATTTTTATTATTATTATTAAATCAATGACCTTATAGTCCTTTGACATAAATCATAATATTTCCAGTTGGAAGGGACTACCACATCCCATAATGTATTCTACAAATCACACAAAATGGCCAGCTTAAAGTACATGTCATGCCAACTCCCAGCATCCTTCACTTAGCTACTTATAAACCTGAACTACTCAGAGTTCTTGAGGCTATACACAACTGTCCACATGCTTCAGCACATGCTGGTCCCTGTGCCTTGAATATTTATCCTCTCACCTCTGCCTCTAGCTCCTGTCAGGCTTCAACCTAAGTGCATCCTTCAACATGACATCTTTCTGGTTTCCCCCAATTGGTAGACTCCTCCCAAGATGAAACATGATATTTATTCATTTTCTATACATTTTTATACAGTGATTGGAGTAAATATTTCCCTCCTCAGTAGAATTTCAGCCTTTTGAGGGCAATGACTATTTTATACACCCAACTGCTTTTCTGAGAAGCTTTTGGTGACCTGAAAACCTCAATTTATGTTTTCTTCTTCCTCCTAAAATTTTCATTGGGATATGCAGCAATTTCCAGGTCATATCCCTTTTTTTTTAAGGGATAAACTCTTTGTGGTCAGGATTTTTTTTTATTTTATCTTTGTATCTCAAGATCCTAGACGATGAATGCTGTATCAGAACATGTAGTAGGAGCTTAAAAATGGCTTACCAAATTGAACTGAACCTAGTCCACCTCCCTTCTTTTTAAAGATGAATCATGATAGCACTTAGCATTTTAAGGCTTGCAAAATATTTCACAAATTTAGGCCATTCAATCTGCACAGCACCCCTCTGAAATAAAAACTATCATTATCCCCATTTTACAGATGAAGAGACTGAGGTCAATGAAGGGTAGCAACTTGCTCAGGAGTACACAGATAGCAAGTGTCTGAAGGAGGGTTTCAATTCAAATCTCCTCAGTTCCACCTCTAGGATACTATGCATTACTTAGTTGCTGCATGAAGAAAATAAAATAAACAAGGTTCATAGAGTGTAATGAATTGCCCAGAGTCTTTTAGCTAGTAAATAACATGTATAGTATGGGTGATGTCTTTTTTAAGGATATTCTCGAGGTCTCCCTGAAGAACTTTGGAATCAGTTGTGAGACATGAGAGACACTGGCAAATGACTGCCTGGCATGCCATTGCCATAGTACATAAGGTGCTGTGCTCCGTAAGCAAAGCAGAATTGTAGCTGAAAAGTAATGTGAGAAATGCAAATTTAGAAATTTCTCCCTCCCAGATGTTCACGTGGACTATCTGCGCCCAATGTGTAGTAGAGTCTCCTGAGTTCCTATTGGTCTAATCAGTCACCCTTGAACACACTGTACCTTGACCCCAACATAGTGTTTCCATTTTGGTCCTCTTTGAGAACAAAGAACAGTGAGCAATGCCAACATGAAGAGCTGGGATTCAGACTCACATCTTCAGCCCCACTCTCCTAACCCAAGTGCAATATTCTCTTCACACTATCAGTGCCTTCTCGTTTTTTGATAGCCATACTCATTAACTGGTCACTTTAAGGGAGTTATTGCAGATCTTCAGGCTTGGTGATCTCACCTTCCTATTGGCAGCAAAAATGAGGATTGACAGCAGTTATGATCTCTGTCCAGAGCCAGGTTAGTAGTTTGATATCCCGTGGAAGGCTGCCATGACTCTGGTTTTGACAGCACTGTGGTTTGGAAGAGGCCTGGTCTGATAGAACACTGATGCTGATTTGAGTATCACTCCATCTGGCAGTCTTCCAAAGAAGCTTCTGGCTCAGAGGCCAGCTCATGTTCTCATTCCTGTTTATCAGGGCATTGTTTGGAGCTGATACACAGTGTCAACACTACAAGGCTAGCCATAATCTAATGATTCACAGAGTCTTTCTTTGGGAACATGAAAGAGGGTGGTTTCGTGTGGGGGAAAGAGCCCTGGAGAAAACTCTAACTTCTTGTTCCATCATTTCAGTCATGTCCAACTCTTCATGACCTCATTTGGGAATTTCTTGGCAAATATACTGAAGAGGTTTGCAATTTCCTTCTGCAGCTCATTGTAGAGATTAGGATGCAGCAAGCAGCTCTTTTCCCATGTGTATTAAAACTTAGAGGCCACTGCCTAGGCAGAGCACCTTGTTAGGAAGATGTTGAGAAGGGGCAAGGAAACGAGCATATATATATAGTGCCCTTCAAGTGTCAGACACTGTGCTAAGTGACTTTTACAAATATCATCTCCCTGATCTTCATGAAACTTTACTAGGTAGGTGCTGTTAAGGAAACTAAGACAATAAGATACTAAATGATTTGCCTAGGGTCATACATCTAGTAAGTGTTGATGACTGGATTTGAATGCCTTTCTTCCTGATCCCAGATCCAGTGTTTTATTGATTGTACCACCAGTTGCCTCCTAAAAATAAATACAAGGTGATTTTGAAGGGGAGGCAGCAGTAGCTTGGCTATCAGAAAAGGTTTCATGTAAAAGGGGGCACTTGAGCTAGATTTGAAGGAAACTAGGGATTATTATGTATATTATTATGAACAAGTTAGCTTCCCTTTGGTTTGCTCACCTATAAATTCAGGGGGCTGTATGAGATCATTTCCACTGATCCATTCCTGCTCTAAGACTATAACCCCCTAAAATTTTTATTTCTGATACTTCCTTAGTTAGCAGTTTACTGCTGTGGTTCATCTATTGGACCAATTCCAATGATACCCCTTGCCTTTTGAAATCCTGCCTCTCCAGAACCCAGCTGTGCTCCCCTGAAGAAGCCCAGTGGAATATTGATGAAGATGCTGCTTTACCAGAGCTCTATCTATGCAACTGTCACACTTTTAAAAATTAAACATGGCACCACTGGCCATAGAGAAAACCGTACAGAAGATCGCTCCACATCAAAAGCCCAGCCCAAGGTTCTCCACTTTTGAAGTTGCATAAAGGGCAAGTGTAGACGCCCTTAGAGTTCAAACAGCCCCACATTCAAAAGAATATCTTCCACTGGTTTCTCCCACTTGGTGCATTTTTTTAGGCTCTTTTCCATGGTATGAATGCCTAATGTAGGATCCTTCTTTCCTCTCTCTAGCTTTGATTCAGATTCTCTCTTCAGAAATACATATGGCTTCCTTATGATCCCAACTAAAAACCCAATTACCCCAGCATCTGCCATTTCTCCCTTCTTTCAGTGACCAAGCCTACTCCAAAGTTGATTAATATGCAATAAGTAGGTTTTTTTCTTCCTAAAAAGCAGAAAAATTACTTTAGTTGAATGAAACTTTATCATGTCATAAAAGAGCAAAAGTTTAGAGGTCAGAGGAAGCTCAAGTGGCATCTAGTTCAATGTGTAACTAAATGGTATAGTTGTAGAATAGGACCTAGGTTCCAATCCTGCCTCATACTAACACTTGATCCTTTTGGATTTCAGTTTCCTCTGGTGTAAAATGAAGGTTGACATTAGATGGTCTCAGAGTTCCCTTTCAATGTGAATTCTATATCTATAATCCCATGATCCTTTATAGCATGGATCTGAGAGCAGACTACAGCAGAGTAAGAAGGAGTCCAAGCCAGCGGAATCACCCACCTAAAGGGTGATTTGCAGCCATCTCACCACAGGCCAGAGGATTGTTGGAGCTATGTAAGGGAAAACACAAGGACCACAGCAGGGACAGCAGCTTCTCATGGGGCTACCAGCCCACAGCCTGAATGTTTAAAAATTACATACCTGAACTTCCAGAACTCAAGAGGGTGGAATAAAGCATAGTTGATCCAATTCCCCCTCCCTGACCCAGAAAACCCAGATGAACGTCACACCCAGAGTAAAATCCTGAATTAGTGGAAAGAGCCTAAGGCTTGGGAGTCACTGAGGAAGGGAGAAGTGAGGCAATACCAAGTCTAAGCCTAGGAGGGTGAAGCCAGCAAGCACAGACAACACAAATCCAGGTGTGCATTGCACCACCTGGGGAATCAGCAGACTACAGTCCTGCCTCTGACCTCCAGCTACTGAGCCTGCCTGAGCTGTAGCCCAGAGACAGAGAGTTGGAAACCTGAAGTAGCCTGACCACTCCTCCCCCACCATTACTCTGTGAGCCTTAGGGTTACTCAGGAGAAACACTGAGAGTCCTTGGTCTTGGCCTCAGTCTAGACACCCAGAAGCTACAGCTCATGAAGTTAACAACCAAACCCCTACCTCCCAGCCTGAGAAGCTCAACACTTCTGCACCCCAGAAGCAGATATCCACTCTAAAAATCCAGGACATAGGCAATCACAATGGGGAAGAAGGAACCTACCAAATCTAAGAACATAAAATCTTTTCATAGTGAGCAAGAACAACCAAATTCAGAGGACAACATAGACTCTATACTCACACTGGAGATTACAGAAGGAAATGTGAATTGGTCTCAAGCCCAAAAAGCATTTTTGGAAGAGCTCAAGAGGGATTTTAAAAAAAAAATTAGAGAAGTAGGAGATAAATGTAAATCTAAAATGACCAAATTGGAAAAAACATCTCACTGAAGAAAACAAATCTTTAAAAAGTAAAATTGGAGAACTAGGATGGGAGGTCCAAAATCTAACTGGAGAAAATACCTCACTAAAAATGAAAACTGAACATATGGCAAAGGAGATTCAAAAACTAATTGAGGAAAATAATTCACTAAAAATTAGAATCACTCAAATTGAAGCTAATGTCTCTGTGATGCAGAAAGGGTCAGTCAAATAAAATATAAAGATTGAAAAATTAGAAGAAAGTGCAAAATATCTCACTGGAAAAACAACTGACGTAGAAAACAGATCCAGGACAATTATTGACCTACCAGAAAGCTACAATGAAAAAAGCACCCTGAAGAGCATCCTCCAAGAGATTGTCAAAGAAAACTGTACTGAGGTCATAGAATCAGAAGGTAAAATAGTTATAGAAAGAATTCACTGATCTCCTCCTGAAAGAGATCCCAAATTGAAAACTCCAAGAAATATAGCAGCCAAATTTCAGAGCTACAAGGTCAAGGAGAAAATACTGCATGCAGCCAAAAAGAAACAATTCAAATATTGTGGAACTACAGTCAAGATTACACAGGATTTAGCAGCTTCTACATTAAATGGTTGGAGGGATTGGAATTTGATATTTCCTAAAGCAAAAGAGCTAGGACTGCAACCAAGGATCAACGATCCAGCAAGACTGAGCATAATCTTTAAGGCAAGGAGATGGTCATTTAATGAAGTAAAGTACTTCTAGACTTTCTTTATGAAAAAGCCACAGCTCAATGGAAAAGTTGATCTCCACTTACAAGACCCAAGAAAGACATAAAAAGGTAAACAAGGAAAATACACATACAAACACAGATGCACACACATGCACATAACTTGAGACTCAATATGAGCAAACTATTTGCATCCCTATATGAGAAGCAGTTACCTGTCAATATTGAAATTTGTATAATTACTGCAACATTTAAAAGGGATGTACATAGATAGATAGTGTGGGTATAAGTGAACTAATCTGAAGATTTAAAAAAAAAAACTATTAAGGGAAATAAAGGGAATGCAATGGGAGGAAAGGATGAAGCAGAAAATGGTAAATTATGCCACATGAAGAGGCATAAAAATGTGCTAAAGCAGAGGTGAAGAAAGGAAGGAGATAAGCATCATATGAATGTTATTTTCATTGGTTCTGATTCAAAGAGAGATCAAGATAAGCAGTTAAGTTTAGATCATAACATGAAGAGACACAAAACTCACAACAATACAGGGAAAGGAGGGAGGGATAGGAGCACTGTACAAAATTTATTAGCATTGGTTTGGGATCAAGGAGGGAATAACATACTCTGTTAAGAATAAAAACCTATTGGGGGCGGAGCCAAGATGGCAGCATAGCAGCAGCAACACAGCGCAGCTCTCACATAGCCACCCCAAAATACCCATAAAATAGGACTCTAAACCAAACCTACAATTGCAAAACGCACACAAGGTTACTTCCCACTAAAGTCGGCTCGGCTACGAGGAACCATATCAGCACTGCGAACCGAAACCAGCCTGGCCTGAAGCCTCGGCTGTGCCCCGGGGGCGGCCGGGCAGGAGGTGCAGAGAAAGCTCTCAGGTGAACGGATTAGCACCAGCATCGAGGAGGGGGGATTGTGAAAGAGGGAGATAAGTGTCCGGCCGAAAGGTCTCCAGAGTGGAAAAGCAAAAGGCAGAGGTTTTGCACCCACCTCCGCGTTGTAGCTTCCCGCCCTCAGTCTGCAAAAAGCAGGGGGACTGAGCAATTGTTTTCAGGCCAGGGCTCTCGCGTTGAGCGGCGTGGATCCAGATCGTCGTCTTTGGCCTCGGTCTTGGAGTCCTCATTATCCAGTCAGCCGGAAGTCTACGGCAGCCGGGAGGACCCCAGTGATTTGGGACAGAGCTTTCCCTTCTGGAAGCAGAGCCCCACAGAGATTTTAATAAAAAAAAAAAAAGCTCACGGTCTGAACAACCATGAGTAAGAATAAACATAAGAAGCCAAGTAAGAACAACTCCCAAACCCTATATTCCTTCTTTG
>JAQQSV010003101.1:0-17869 GCA_028646515.1 Pseudochirops corinnae | reverse complement strand
CTATCTATCTATATATGCAATTATTATTAGTATTATTGACTACATCCAACTGGAACTTGAGATACACAGGCACTGCGGTTGGGAGATCCATCCTGCCCTACCGAAAAGTGACATAGGAGAGAATAGACTGGGGGACGGGGGACACACTGGGATGGCTGTTTTGGGGTGGTGGGTGGGGGAAAGAGGGGGAGAAAATATGTAACTCAAAATCTTGTGGAAATTAATGATGCAAACTATAAAATTTAAAAAAAATAAATTAAATGAGCATTAGTTGAGGGATCTTCCACAATAGAAATTCCATACTCTGAAGAAATTACACATCCTAAATACACACACATAGGCACACACACACACACACACACACACACACACTACAGAAAAACTGCATTTACCATCATGTTACTATCCAACTACAAGGCTCATGAATAGCCCCAACCCAAAGAGTTAGCAATAATATACCTAAACACAGAGTATAAGAAGAGGTGAAGTCTGAAAGATCTGCAGTAAATAAAGAGAAGACTTTGAGATTCCATCTTTAACCTCCTGCATTATTCCTCTGGTTCAAAGGAGGCTGAAATCTAAACACAGAACTAGAGCAACTTGCTGTAGGCTTCTGACACTCCGTATGCGCTACCACATGGCAGGGTGAGCCAAGGTCAGTGATTCAGCTTTCTCCCTTCATCTCTTTGCTTTGGGGATGAGAAACTTTTCTGTCATTTTTAGAATCTCCATGATTATTGATTGTATGACATCTGCTATGGGGAATACAAAGGAAGCTTCTCCTGTTTCTCATCATAAGTTTTTCTAGGATTCAATGGTCTGCACCAATTGGTGTTTCCCTTTTAAACACTGTCAGTTTTCACATTTCTTAGCTTTTCTCCCAATCTTTTAACAAAGTTAAAAACAACAACAGCAACCAAACTGTTCAACATACCAAAATTTACTCTGTTCCCTGGAGCATAAGCGAAAAGAACAGCAGTTGGTATTTTTATAGACTTGATGGATTCAGACGTTTCAATGTATCGGGGAAGTCACTCTCTCTGAGGGAACTTGTTTTGAGCTCCCTATCATTTATGGAGGCAGCACGACATCAGAGCTCCGAGAGCTCCTGACCAGGAATAAGGAACAATGGGGTTGAAGTCTTGCCTTAGACACTTATTAGCTGAGTGTCTCTGGGAAGGTCATTTAACTCTTCTAAACCTCAGTTTCCCTGTCTTGCAAATGAGAATAGTAATACCTGTGGAACCCACATCAGTACAGGCTGGTCATTACAGGATCAGTTAACAAGGATAAATTGCTTTAGGATTTGTAAGGCTCTTCGTACGCTTGTTCTAACATGCTTTTGCTCCACACGCTCAGGGATGGGCCTGTCATGTGTTACACCATACTCCCAGAATTTTTCCAGTATCCTCAAGGAGTTGGGGAGTTGTTGTTGTTTTTTGCTATCTGGACAAACCCTTACTAGCTCTACCCTTATTTTTTGAAGGGCCTAGTGATTAGCTCTCTAGTTACATTTAACCATTTAATAATCAATCAACCAATAAATATTTATTAAGCACCTACTATGTGCCAGGCACTGTGCTTAATTTGGGCACTGTGTTGGATTAGATTTTACAAAGGTATATTTAATTCAGAGACATGGTGAGAATAAAGTAAAATATTTTCTCCAACATCTTGGGGGTGGGGGGTACAATCCCTCCTTCACCACCTTGATCTGGGGATAGTGACAGGGCAGTACTGGAGATTTTGATTACAGTTTAGCTCTGTTCCTACATAGCACTGGTCCAAGCAAGTTCATGTCCAAAGTTAGGAATGCCGGACTAGAGTTCCCAACCTTTATTTCCCAGTGTCCTTCTGTTAGGCTGGCTGCAAAACACATCTTTTATTCCTGGATTCCTGGATACCCGTAGCTTGAGCCCCCAGAGCAAACTAGAATCTCCATTCCCCTGGACCTAAAATGGAAAAGAGTAAAGGAAAAGGTCAAAGACCCAAGCCCATTTCTGGGGCCACATGGCATCATGTGGGGGAAGGAGGAGCCTCCCTGTTCTTACTTCATGATATGAGTGAAGAAAGTCACTTTCTTCCTCAGACAAATGCCACAAAAGCCATGGCAAGTGTTAGGATGTTTTAAAAATATTTATGGTTCTTGTTACAAAACCAGTGGGAAAAGGATACTTTCAAATTATATAGTAGGAAAACCGAATGTCCACACGTTCTAGCACTCCAGCCTCCAGAGGCATTTATCCCTAGGGTTTTTCTCTTAGGTGCCACCTTCTTAGGTAGTCATGGGCCTGTCCCAGACTACTGCCAGTTACGCTGGTTTGGGCAAGTACTAGATCTCCACCCCCATTATATCATCTTACTTGATTCTCAAAACTATCCTGTGAGATACTGTAGGTACTATCACACTTTAACGGATTAAGAAATTGTGGTTTAGAGAGAATAAATGACTGTCTACTGTTATATAGGTAGTTGAAGGCAGCATTCAACCTAGTCTTCCTGCCTCCAAGTCCAGCTATGCCGACTAGCTGCCTATTTCTAACCACTATAGATATAAAGCATTTTGAAGACTTTGAAGGCCTATATAAAGATCAATTATTATTGTTTCTGACATTGTTATTTGGCAACCCCACCTTCCAACTACAGTAATATCAATTACTTTTTGTGTACATGAATGCTCAGCTCTATTTAGATTGGTTAACTCTATCTCCCCAAAATCAATCATAACACTTCTTACTAAGTTCATGGCTTTCTCATGTGGAATGTCCTCTCATCTTCTCTGTTTATCTAATTTTTGCTCTTTCTCAAGATCCATCACAAACTAACTAATCAGCCCAAAATGTTTTCTCTTCACTTTGAACACATAGACATAGTCATAGACAGGTTTATGCTTGTAAATGTTTAGCAACTGACTCAAAAAATTATACATGACACCTTTTAAAGTTTAGTATAAATTATTAACATTTTCTCCATCATTTTCTTAAGTCTAGATAGTCACCAAGATAGTAAATCAAGTCCTGATTTATAGGTTGGGCAACTTCTAAAATGTAAAATCTCCTAATGAAAATTTAATAATAGGCTCACAGTTCCAGAAGGTTCTAACACACTACATCTATGACTTATAGTGACAGTCATAGTTGTCATACTATGTAGACCTGGAAGGAAACTTAGAGATCTTATCCAACATTTCAATTCACAAAGGAAAATACTAAGTCACTAAGAGCACAAGCTACTTCCTCACCTTATTTGGTAGCAGACCTCAGGGTAGAGCTCAGGTCTCCTAACTCACAGGTCACCACTCTAAACACTCCAGCACATGACCCTCGTAGCAATCACCATACCAGCAACCCTACTTATTGCTGCCATGTGGGATATATTGGCAAGTGGCACAGTGATTGTTGTGCTCAGAACAAATAATCTACACTTAAGCAGGCTATAAGTGCATAGATTCAAGATCACAGGGCTAGACAATCTTGAATACAATCTTATAAATGAGCCAGTTATAGCTGTATTTCTCACCTGTTGTCATTTCTGCCAAAAGTAGTTAGCTTTGGGTTAAATGGAGCAGTGTTGGGTACTTGACTAAAGCTGGTGATCTGATAAGTCCCCCTTTCCTAGCTTACTTGGAGAGTAGAATCTCTGTGTGATTCTAGAGACGGAATGTTTTTCCTGATTCTTCTAATATTCCTGTTACATTTCTTCTCTGTAGTGTCTATACTTTCTTCAACTTCTCCTTTGTGTGAGTCCATGTGTCTCTCTTGATCTGCACCTTACATTCAAAGAAAATGTATAACCTTATATAACGTCCAAGAAAGAAGGTAACTGTGGAGGGAAAGACTATTAGAAAGAGTTAGAGGATTGTTTTCTAATGACTGGATTGCTAGTGACAATAGATCCTGACAAGAACTTCCCTATATTAGATTAATTAGCCACTTGCCCAAGAGCATGGCTTGAGGGTCCCTGTGTTTAGAAGCAAGGGAAATACCCAGTGAAGGAGACAATCTCCTTTCATGTTGTCTGTAACTCTCATTCCGCACTTATGTTGTCTTATTTTGTTAGTTTGATTTTACCATGTGTCCTATTTCTCTAATGAGGTTCAGGCTCTGGGAACCCCCTTGAGCTCTCCTTGAATCTTTGAGGTATAGGTTCTGGGAACCCCCTTGAACTCTGATTGAATCTTCCCATATGATGAGGCATTTGGATGAGGCCATAAGCCTTTCACTATGGCTCTGCCCAAACCTTTGTTACTAGCTTGGCCTTCCATTGTCCATCTACTTCCCACTCTTGAGCCTATCAAAACATCTATACTCAAATCAACCATTACCCGACCTCATTAACTCCTCCTGAAGACTCTCCCCAAACTCCTCACCTAGAGCACCCCTAGATTCCTCCCACAACCTTTCTGTATGTAAGACCCCATCTTGCCACCATGTGTGGGAGAACACCATAGAATTTTCTAGGACAGACTTGCTCTGTGTCCAATACAGGCAAACTTTTAAGAAACTTTTCTTTTCTTTGGCTGAGAGAAGACTTGAGTCGAATTCATTTGGCAGGACCCAGCATGTTGGTATTTTGGGGTCTCGAGCAACCCTAACCCTAACCGCATCTTTCCCAACTACTTTGTTAGCTTTTTGAGGGGAGGAACTCTGTCACATATTTTGTCTACTTTACTCCTATAACATTTTTGGGTTTGTATTGTTAATTTGACAGGGGTTATATAGTGCCTTATATTGTCAGTCTTGTTTCTCTAACTAGATTACAATACCCTGAGGAAGCATGATTCTGGGGATTGCTGGCACTAAATAAATACTTACTAGTGAACTGATTAATACAAGACAAAAGAAAGTATTTCCAGAGCAAGCTCTTTTTCAGATGGGACTAAATTTTGATCCCCTACATGTACACTCTTAGAAGAAATGATCTTATGAGTATGGCAGTTAGGAATAAGATGAAAGATGACAGAGAAAGGAAATGAAGTGACACTTTCCAGCAGAACTATTGATTGTCCAGTATGAAATATTTAAGAAAAAATTCCTGATCGTGGGAATTATGGAGACTAGGTGAAATATACCACAGTAAATGTGAGTGTCACATTTGGGGAATGTTATATCTACAATGTCTCTGGCACTATGAGTCTAGCTATGAATAGACACAATCCAATTTAGGTCTAGGCAAGAAGGCAGCCAACATTGTCATCTTGGATTTTTAACTTTAAGATTCTAAAGATGACTAGATTATAGACTATGACTTACATTTATTTCAATCAGAGAATGATCAATCAGAATCCCAGAAGTGTTCATAGATGGAATGCTTGTATTCTGTATAGCACTCTATCCTTGGTCACCTCTCCCAGGACCAGCTCCAATTTTACTCATATCCATCAATTTATTTGTTCTGTTAAAGGAACCAGAATCCTCTTTGCTACCTGGAACTCTCTATATACAAAGGGAAAGTGTATCCTGGAGTTGGGGAAAATATCCTGTGACTTCTGTTTTTGCTGTACTCTCTTAATAAATATCCTTTTCTAGCACCTAAAAGAGTTCCACTGATTGATATTGGGGAGTACACAAGGTGGAGGCTCAGGGGTATCAGTCCAAAACACACAAAAACCCTAGGGGTTACCTTAGGGAAGAAGGATTATTTTCCTCTCTAAGAAACTAGCATGCTAGGACAATATAATTAGAGTGAGTGATCCCAGAATGAGCACTACACTCAGAATGCTCTCTGCCCTAATCTCTTACTCTCCAAATCCATTCTTTTAAGAGGAAGCCTATGTAAACACTAAGATATCTTGCTATGTTTCAGCCATCAAAATTTGAATACCTTTGTGCAGAGTAACTACAGCAGCAGGACCATAATAGTGGAGAGAAGCCAGGAAGTTGCCTGAGTTCTCCCCAGTTTCCCTCAGAAACAATGTTAAATCAAGCTTCTAAATGGATTCTGAACAGAACCCACAAAAAGATGGAGTGAAACAATTTTCCAGCTTAAGATAATTTAGAAGGACTTCAAGAAAAGTCTTGTCCAGGGAAAAAGGGAGCATAGCCCAGTATAGATAGTGTCTGGGCAAGTCAGCAAGAGTGCAGCACAGCTTAGCAACTGAGTCCTCTGTCTTGGCTCAGAAGACCAGCAGTGAGGTCTCCAGTCACAGAGCAGAAAGCAAATTGAGAGCTTCAAAACTCTAGCACAACAGGCATGACTAGACCAGGCCAGCATAGTGGGCAAACCACAAGCACCTGAGGCCCTGATGTGGAAAACCAGTGGCCAGCTCCCTGATCTCCAGCATAAGCAGCTTGGAATAGTGTCCATTGTGCTCCAGGAGCAGAGCTTAACTTTAAAATTCATGGAGTAGCCTTAAATTCAAGTAAGAAACAGAAACTACACCAGATCACATAAAGCTACTATGGCAAGAGGGAAGATCAAAACACAAATGCAGAAGACATCAAAATGTCTACATGTGAAGAATAAAAGGGGAATATGAATTGGTTTCAAGCCCAAGAAGTCTGCTTAGAAGGGCTCAAAAAGGATCTTAAAAGTCAAGTAAGAGAGGTAGAAGAAAAATTGAGAAAAGAAATGAGAATTATGAAGGATAATTATGAAAAAAGAGTCAAAAACCTGGAAAATGAAGCACAAAAATTGACTGAAGAAAACAACTCATTAAAAAATTGAATTGTCCAAGTGGAAAAAAAATCCACTGAAGAAAACAACTATAAGGGGAAAAAAACTTTAGAATTGACCAAATGGAAAAGGAGGTACAAAAGCTAACTGAAGAATATAATTTCTTAAAAATTATAATTGGGTAAGGGAAAGTTTGGGACATCAAGAACCAGTTAAAATCAAAAGAATGAAAAAATAGATGAAAATGAAAAACATCTCATTAGAAAAACAGCTAACCGGGAAAACAGATCCAATAATTGAAGAATTATTGAACTTCTTGAAGGCCATGATCAAAAAAAGAGCTTGGAAAGCATCTTTTAAGAAATTATGAAGGCAAATTGTCCTTGATTCCTTGGAATAAGAGGTCAAAATAGTCATTGAAAGAATCCACCAATCACGTCCTGAAAGAGATCCCAAAATGAAAACTCTGAGAAATCTTGTAGCCAAATTCCAGAATTATCAGGTCAAGGAGAAAATATTGCAAACAAACCAAAAGAAACAATTCAAATATCAAGGAATCACAGACAGAATTACACAGGACTTAGCAATTTCTGCACTAAAGGATCAGAGGGCTTAGAATGTGATATTTTGGAAGGCAAAGGAGCTTGGATTACAAACAAGAATTAACTAAACTGAGCATAATCTTTCAGGGAAAAAGAAAATTCAATCTTCAAATACTCAAAGACTCAAAAGGAGCATAAAAAGTTAAACAGGAAAGAAAAAAACCAAGTTATTCAACAAGATTTAAACTGTTTTCTGTACATAGGAATATATGTGTAACTTTTGAGAACTATATGTTTATTAAGGCAGTTAGAAATAGTGTACATAGACAGAGGACATAGGGCATAAGTTGATTTTGATGTGAGAATAAAAAAATAAAGGGTCAAAGTAGCTAGGTGGCAGTAAATAGAACACCGGCCCTGGAGTCAAGAGGACCTGAGTTCAAATGTGACCTCAGATACTTAACACTTAACTAGCCATGTGACCTTGGGCAAGTCACTTAACCCCAATTGCCCTGCCCTCTTCCCTCCAAAAAAGGCAAAAAAAAAAAGGGGGGGGTGAAAATAAAAGGATCATACTGATGAGGATCACCATAAAATGATGAGGTATAGGGTTGCCATAAGATGTTAATGTATAGGGTTAGGGGTGCTTGAGACCCCAAAATACCAACATGCTCAGTCCTGCCAAATGAATTCAACTCAAGTCTTCTCTCAGCCAAAGTAAAGCAAAGTTTATTAAAGATTCACCATATTGGGTAGACTCTTAAGGAGCCCTGGTATCTGTGGTGCTTGAATTGGACAATTGGGCCAGAATCATCTGACACAGAGTAAGTCTGCACTAGATCATTCTCTGGTGCTCTCACCCCTCTTGGAGACAAGAAGGGGTCTTACATACAGAAAGGTTGTGGGAGGAATCTAGGGGTTGTCTAGGGGAGGAGTTTGGAGAGGGTCTTCAGGAGGAGTCAAATGAGGTCAGACTCCAGTGATGAGTGATTAAGGGTGGGAAGTTGCTGGAGGTTACCTGGAGATGACCAACAATGGTGGGCTAGGCTGGTTCAAGGGTGGAACAGATTTGAGTATAGATATTTTGGGAGGATCAAGGGTGGGAAGTTGCTGGACAAAGGAGGGCTAAACTAGTAACAAAGATCTGGGCAAAGCCACGATGAAAGACTTATGGCCTCAGGCAAATGCCTCATGTGGGAAGATTCAAAGAGAGCTCAAGGGGGTTCCCAGAGCCTATACCTCATCAGTAGTAGGAGAAGAGGAAAGAGAGAGGGCAAATTATGTCACAAGAAGAGGCACAATAGACCTGTTACAGTAGAGGGAAAGAAATGAGAGGGTGAGCATTGTTCAAACCTTACTCTCATCAGATTTGACTCAAAGAGAGAATAACACACAAATTCAGTTGGGTAGATAAATCTATCTTACCCTGTAAGGAAGTAGGAGGGGAAAGGGGAAAAAGGAAAGAAGGAGCTGATAGAAGGGAGCACAGATTCAGGGAGATAGTGGGCAGAAGCAAAACTGGTGTGGAGGGATAAGGTTAAAGGAGGGAGAAAAGTATAAAAATGGGAAAATAAGATAGAAGAAAATACACAGTTAGTAATCATAACTGAATTTGAATGGGATGAACTGTCTCATAAAATAGAAGTGGTAGCAAAGTGGATTAAAAATCAGAATACTACAATATGTTGTTGGCAAAAACACATTTGAAGCAAAGAGATACACATAAAGGTAAAGGGCTAGAGCAGAATACATTATACTTCAGCTGAATTAAATATATCAGGGGTAGAAATCCTGATCTTAGACAAAAGAAAACAAAAATAGATGTAACTAAAAGAGAAAAAGAAGGAAACTACACCTTGTTAAAAGGTACCATAGACAATGAAGTAATATCAATACTAAACATATATCCACTGAGGGGAATAGAATCCAGATTCTTAGAGGAGAAGTTAAGTGAGTCACAGGAAGAAATAGACAGCAATATTATACTAGTGGAAGACCTCAACCTCCCCCTCTTAGAACTAGATAAATCTAACCACAAAATAATCAAGAAAGAAGTTAAGAAGGTGAATATCATTTTAGAAAAGTTAAGTATGATAGTCTTCTGGAGAAAACTGAGTGGAGATTGAAAGGAATATACTTTTTTCTCAGGGGTATGTGGCACCCCCACAAAAATTGACCATGTATTAGGGCATAAAAACCTCACAGTAAAAAATGTAGAAAGGCAGAAATAATAAATGCATCCTTTTCAGATCATGATGCAATAAGAATTACATGTGATAAAGGGCCAAGGAAAGATAGGCTAAAAACTAATTGGAAATTTAATAATCTAATCCTAAAGAATGAATGGGTCAAGCAAGAAATTACAGAAACAATCAATAATTTCATGAAAGAGAATAACGATAATGAGAAAACATACTAACAATTCTGGGCTGCAGCCAAAGCAGTTCTTAGGGGAAATTTTATGTGTAAATGCTTACATGAATAAAATAGAAAAAGAGTTAATCAATGAATTTGGCATGCAATTAAAAATCTAGAAAATGAACACATTAAAAAAATTCTCCATTAAATACCAAATTAGAAATTCTGAAATCAAAGGAAAGATTAATAAAACTGAAATTAAGAAAACTATTGAACTAATAAATAAAACTAAGTGCTGGTTTAATAAAAAAAAACCCAATAAAATAGGTAAACCTTTGATCATTTGATTTTAAAAAAAAGAAAAAAACAAATTACCGGTATCATAAATGAAAAGGGTAATTTTACCACCAGTGAAGAGGAAATTAAAGTAATCATATGAGTCAAGTCCTACTAGCATCAGACTTCATTGCAAAGTGACTAATACTTTGTTCTTGGAAGACATACCAATGAAGCACAATTTTTGGAAGTTCTTATCATGTTGTAAAGTAATCATTAGGAGCTATTTTGTTCAACTGCATGCCAATAAATTTGACAATCTAAGTGAAATGGATGAATATTTACAAAAATATAAATTGTCGAGATTAACAGAAGAGGAAATAAAATACTTAACCCCTATGATAACTATGATAGACTTAGCTCTCCTCAGCACTACAATGATCTAAGACAATTCCAAAAGACTCATGATGGAAAAAGCTTTCCACATGTAGAGAAAGAGCTATAGAGTTTGAATGCAGATCAAAGCACACTATTTTCATGTAATTTTTGTTTTGTTTTGTTTTTCTTTCTTGTGGCTTTTTCCTTTTGTGCTGATTCTTCTTTTGTATCATGACTACATGTATAACCTGTATCAGATTGTTTGCTGCCTTAGGGAGGGAAGACGGAATAGAGGTTGGAAGAAAAGTTTGGAACTCAAAATTTTACAAAACTGCATGTTAAAAAGTATCTTCACACATTACTGGAAAAAAATAAAATAATACTATGGAAAAATAGCCTTTAGGACACTTTATCTAGAGGAGCGGTTCTCAACATGTGGGTTATGTTCAATTTGTAACAATGAAAATACATCCTGCATATCAGATATTTACATTACAGTTCATAACAGTAGCAAAATTATGGTTATGAAGTAGCAAAAAAAATAATTTTATGGTTGGGGGTCACCACAACATGAGGAACTGTATTAAAGGGTTAAGGCATTAGGAAGGTTGACAACCACTGGTGTAGAGTCTTAAGTGATCATTGTTTTTCCTTCTTAAGCTATCTTCCATCTACTTTGTATCTTATACATACTAATTTATATACATGAAGCCTCCTCACCTTGAGAGCAAGGACTGATTTTACTTTTTCTTTATATCTAAACTGCTTAGCATAGTACCTGGTACAAACCAAGCATTTATTAGATGATTGATTGATGGAGGGTCCAGTAAGTGATCTTCCTATGCATAAAACTACCTGAACACAGACCTAGTTAAACTCACTATTCCTTTATTTTCTCTTAGATCAAGGGTTTGATTCCTCTGGTTTAGCTAGCTTGTCATAAGTAGGAGATATCAGGCATGGAAGACCAAGAGGTAAAGAGAGAAGATAGGGAAAGAAGAAGGAAAACAAGGAGGAGGAGGAGGAGGGGGAGGAGGAAGAGGAGGAAGATGAGGAAGAAACCTCTTTTTCTTGGCCAAAGTGACTCTTAATCTCAGTCTGCCTTTGAATGCATGACAAAGAGAAATACACAGCAATGAATGGAGGGAATACTCTGCCCACTTCCTTTCACCAATGCAATCCTAGCCTTCTACTATTTGCATTACTCATTTGGCCTTTAGCATATACAGTTATCCCTTCCACACTGGGACTTTCCCCATTGTGGTTTCAATAGATAGGTCTGTTAAGAAATTAGATGTGAATTTGGGGGAATTTCTATAAAAGCTACAAAAAACACATGAAAGAGAGTAGATGACACAGAGCTTATGACCAAATACTTAGCCCAAATATTACAATAACATGCTATAAACACCCCATAAAAGAAAAAAGAAAAAAATCACCCCTAAGTCCCACAGTGTGGCAGGAATGACCATACTGCCCAGAAATGTGAGTCAAGTCCTACTAGCATCAGACTTCATTGCAAAGTGACTAATACTTTGTTCTTGGAAGAAATACCAATGAAGCACAATTTTTGGAAGTTCTTATCATGTTGTAAAGGCTTGGGGTATGGGCCTGCCATTTAACTTGATGCCTGTCCTTTGAGGAACATTTTACCTACATTATTAGAGGCTCACCACCATTTTCACTGCAGGATGATGAGTTTCTTGGCCACAGCAATTTATAAAATTCAATTAATAAAGCACAGAGAAATTATGATTTGTGTTGTGATGGCTATACATTATGGAGTACCACAATCACAGAAGACACACAATGAATGTAACCCAAATGGTTACAAAAAGGTATGATGACTTTAAGCAGTCTATAGTATATTTTCAAATATGACTTTGCAAGATAATGTGTGGAAATAATATCATCAAGGACATATATGAGTAGAAAAGTAAGTAAGTCAGGCATAAATCAAGGATTAAGGGATAACAGATGGACTTCACTGGTATCCATGACCCGTTAGCAGGCCTCCAGCACATTGGGCAGATCCTCTATGGAGCATATATGCAAGGACACATACAAGAATCATTTAAAATAGTAAGGCATAGGTAGGTTAGGATGTACACCAGTAGACATTGTGCCCACCTTGATGAAATCACCAGTCCATTGATACACTGAAGTAAGTCTCATGGGTCTTGTCACCCCAAAAGAAAGACGTTTTATGTTTATGTTCCACAAACTCAGATTTTGGTACGTTGTTATTGACTAATAAAGAAATACCAATTGGCTTAGGATGAACCATTCACTGAAAACCTATTTATACTACTGAGAAAACAACCTGAACTGCATGTCTTACTGATAATGCAGACAAGGCAGCACGAAATAAACAGCTCTTACTCTCAATGCTCACTCTCAGTTAATGTGGGTGTTTAAAGTGGGTAACTTGGGCAGAGTTTGCATTCCTACTCTCTGCTGTTTGCTTCAGGCTTCCTAATCTCTTGAATCCAAAATGGATTCCAAAAGTTAAAATGAATTCCAGGTGCAGTAGCAAAGAAGTCAGTCTTATTGTCTGTTGCCTGGAATCATGGATTCTGGAAATTTCATTCCACCCGATGATGACATGTCACTCAACTCTGCTCCATTTTCCAGCTTACCCATTTGTTAAATGAGGTCAGAGAAAAGGCCTGCTACTCTGCAAATAACTTGTGAATATTAAGTAGAAACTGCCTTGGGCCTTTTCAGTAAGTGTCAAGAAAATACACGGCATGTCTTATTTTTATTATAATATTTGGCTATTAACATTTCTACTAAGACCAGAGATGCACTCTTACCTCTTTCCCCTGGGTGAGCTCTTTCATCTTCCTCTCTTCCTCCTTCCACTCTACTTTTCCCTTTCTGTGTACCTTGATCTATTTATTTCCTCCATTCCCATTCAGCGTCTGTTTTCCTTTGGGCTATGATTTCTGAATTATTTAATAGTTGTTCCATCTTCTCCACTAACTCAGTCCTCTTGCTTTTTTAAATTTCATTTTGTTTTCTTCCCACCCAGTCTGTCCTGTTAGTTTCTTAATGAATTCTTCTGCCCTTGGATATGATTCAGACAGACAAATATTTTGTATCTAAATTGGGCAACAGGATAAAAAGGTGGGAATGTCATGCTAGTTTTGTGAGGGCATATGGGTCAGCCAAAGCTGTCTCAAGATGATGGTTAGTTGAAAGATATTCCATATGGTAAAGGCATGATAAGTGCTAGAAGGTGGCCAATATGGTTACAGAGGGCTCTCTAGAATGACTGCAACCAGCCCCAAGGTCACATTGTCCTGGCTATTGGATGGTCCTTGGGAAACTGAGTATTTCTTCATTGAGTTTACTACAGATAATATCTTCTTGACTAAGCTTATGGTCTACAACTTTTAAAAAAATATTTATTTTATTTTTAATTTATGGAATAAGACAAGAATTTCCATAACAGTACAAATACCAAAAAAATAAAAAATTACACATGAAAGTACAAATCTATTATGTACAACTTGCTATTCCTTTTAAATAGATATCAAAGTTAACATGTAAGTTGATGGCCTATATCTTGATACCTCTAGTTTGAAGGGGCAAGATAACCTTTTACCTATAAATAATATTCCCTTAGTATCATCATAGAATTTTTCATTTTTGCCAGTGGCTAAAAAGATGCTTTCAAAGAGGAGGAAATACTGTGCAAACACTTGTATATACACAAGCCCCACACACCTCCCTACATATACACAAACAGAAAGAGTTGCAGAATTTTAGAATTGAAAAGGACTTCCGAGGCCAACTTAGCCAACATATACCCAAAAAAGGACCTCTACTCCTACACACATGACAAATAGTTATCCAACTTTTGTTTAAAGGCATCCAATTATGGGGAACTTTCTGAACCAGCTCATTCAGTTGTTGTAGAGATCTAATTGTTAGACTGTTTTCTCCTTGCCTCAAACCTAAACTTGTCAATTTGCAGCTTATAGCCACCATATCTAATTCTCTCTTCTGTTATTCAATAGAAGGAAATCCCTCTTCTTCATAACAGCCATACTAGAAGAGAGCTATCATCTCCCTACTGAGTCTTTTCTTCTTGAGTCTAAACATCCACAATTCCTTCAGCCAATTCTCATCTGTAGTGAACTTAAAGATATTCATAAACACATTACACACATTATATATACATAAAAGTTTAATCAAAGAAAATTCCTAATAAATTACAAGGTGGAAAAATTTGTCTTTGATCCTATTTGGGGCCTGAAGAGATGATTTTCAGAGAACAAAGAAGTGATCAATCTCTCCTATTCTCCCACCCCCCCATTATTTGGTAGGAAATGTTTTCTAACAGGTAATTATTTGGCAGGTCTTCCAGTATGGCAGAGAAGTGCAAACACAAGTCTTGCTACATAAAATTTAAATATCAGTAAAGTTTATTGAGGGATGTAGCATAGCTGACCAGGTCTGTTGTTGTTTGTCCTTCATTCTCTCTCTCTCTCTCTCTCTTTTTTTTTTTTTTTTTTACTATTTAGAGGGCAATTGAGGTTAAGCAACTTGCCCAAGGTCACACAGCTAGTAAGTTAAGTGTCTGAGGCCGGATTTGAACTCAGGCTCACCTGATTCCAGGGCCAGTGGACTATGACATCAGGAAGATAATGAGATGCCATGTGAGCAAATTGGATTTAAGTGAGGTAAGGCTATATAGTCACTAGCCTCACTTTCTCCTCTAAAGGCATCTGGGTCCAGTGGCAAGATACTGATCAGAACGACTGAAGATGGTCCACCAGGTCCTATACTGTTGAGAGAAAGGTACCAGCAAAACTAAGAAAAAAATGGATTATGAAACATACATTATGCATCATGGCATGTACCAAGCATAGCTGTGTATCTTACCTACCAGGGGAATTGCTAAAAAAGAAAGAAAAAGGAAATCTAATTCTGCTACTAATTAGCTTCATGAAATATGGCAAGCCATTTCACTTGTCCAGGCCTCAGTTTTCTCATCTATGAGATTTGGGAATTAAATAAATAATCTCTAATATCCTTTCTAACTGTCAATTTCTGTAATACTATCATCTCTTTTATGAATGCAACCCTAAATTGAAGGCTACAAAGTATATACTTTAAAAATCATCTCATTTCATCCCTGGTTTGTACCACAGTATGAATATCTTCCAGTCAAGTATGTGATAACTAGTATTTGTTGAATAAATAAGATTGTAGAACTGGAAAAGATCTGTAATAAATGTTATAAAGCAAACACAAATTCCTGTAATATACAACAACAATATATTATAGAGGAAGAACCCTGAATTTAGAATTAAAAGACCTTGCTAAAATCTGGTACACGCAGTATGTCCTTTGACAAGTCACCTAATCCCTCTGGGCTTCAGTTATATATATATATAACATGAAAGGGTTGGATTAAATAATCTCATTTCTCCCATCTACCCTTCATGGAGGAACTATTAGAAACAGATGATGCCTCATATGAAGAAGATTGTGCTTTGTCATTCTGAACAAGAGGGGTTAAATGTGGAAAGTCTCTTGATGTTCTCTAAACTCTCTCAAGGCTGCCCAAGGATGTCTTATACTTGAGGCATCCAGAAAGTACAGTAAATTGTGTGTTGGCCTTAGAGTCAGGAAGACCTGAGATCAAATTTAGCTTTAGATATTGTTGGAATAAAAATCTGGAATTAAGAGAAACCAAGACACAGAGTTCTAAGCATGATTAATTTATTAGCAAGGCTAGCAATTGCCATTAAAAAGGATCCAAGGCTCCTCAGTAGGCAAGGATGAATCTGAAAGTCAAGGCAGCTCTTTTATAGTTATATAGGATAACCCCAAAATAGACAATAACATGGTCGCGATGAAACAGATGTATATTTTACTCCTAATTGGTCAGTGCTTAAACAGAAGTTGTACTCAATTATCACTAGGTAGAGAAACTTCTGGACCAACATCCTCTAGAACAGTGGTTCTCAACCTGTGGGTGGTGACCACTTTGGGGGTCAAACAACCCTTTCACAGGGGTCACCTAAGACCATAGGAAAACACGTATTTCTGATGGTCTTAGGAACAGAGATACCACTCCTCTATCCTTCTCCAGGCGGGTCCATCCACATGCAGATACGCCCACATACAAGTATTAAAGAGTTGTGGCATTAGGAAGGTTGAGAACCACTGTTCTAAATGCTGTTCTAATGTAGATATTACTTTATACATGGGAAAATCACTTCTGATTGCTATATGCCAATTAGTGAATGTTACATGATAGGTGACTACAAATTAATCCTGTGCATTAGAGACTAGAATTTTTGTTTTTTGTTTTTACTTGAAATAGAATGTAAGGAACACAATGATCTAAGTACCAATGCCTAAATAGAGGGCAGGAGTTGCCAACTCCACCATGGTTCTCTGGGTGAACCTCCAGGGTAAATCAAATTAGCCAGGTGCTAGCTATAAGGGGCTAATGAAGCTCAAATAAATTTGCTCACCTTAACATAGATATGAAATTAGCTTGAGAAAGTTCCTGTTGAGGGACAATTAGGAAAAGCTTTGTTTGAAGGACCCCTGGCTGTGCTGACTGGGTGTGGTGCCTGGCTACCAAATATACTGTTAGCCTTAGGCATGTGTTTTGTTTTTGTTTTTTTGCAGTCTAAGAAAATAATCTTAATATTTACTTTGAGAAAGATGAATGTGTAGCAGCCAAAGAAAACCAAAGTAAATAGCTATTGTTGTTCAGCCTTCATTTTCAAAGAAGACCGATGACAGCACAGGTGATATTTTGACTTGCAGATGAATTGGATTTAAGTGAGGCAGAGTTGCAAAATGTCATCAGCTTCACTCTTTCAGAGTCATCAAAGTCCAGTGGCAAGACTAAAGTCAGGATGACTGGCAATGACCTGGGATGCAGTGATGACCTTGGTGTCTTCCACGTCTGATCAAGTTCTAAGTGTTCCACAGCATTTGCTTCAGCCATTTTCATGGCCATTGGAACAAATTGTTCTCATCTGCACATTCTTCAGAGGGAAGTCTTGACATGCTTAGATTAAATATCTCCTAACTCACTGTGATGTTAATGGGAGTTGAAGATCTTCCCCACCCATTAATAGGCCTCAGGTGGAGCCCATTAAGGGAAGCTTGCTTAGGGAAAGCTGGTTTTGTAGGAAGACCCACCCACACCTTTTGCTAATTTCTAGTTAGGCACCAGATGTTGAAGGTTGTGATGTCCTTGGGCTCAGAGAAGTCTATATATACTCTGGGGTCAGCATTTTACTTTGGGGCTCACTCATTGGAAGAATGTTCCTCTGATTTGGTCAGATGAGACTCTGGATAACCATTAAGAAGCCCCTCAGCTTTGAAAACCCAGATGTTGGTGCTTCTCTGTCAGGTAAATATGTATGCATTGCTATGGACAGACAGTTGTATCTGTCTATTGATCTGTACTAATTTCACAGACAGAACCTCTGTCTGTTAATCTGCTGTTTCCTCTACTTGTAATTTCTGCTTATAATTCCTATTTGTATTTTCTCTGAAGTTCAGTGTGCTGACTTTTCCCCTGAACTAAGTGAATTTATGTATGTGTGTATACATATATATATGTACATATATATGTATATATTCACATACATTATTTTATATGTATTATATATAATACATATATATTTATATATATTATATACATGTACGTACACATA
>JAQQSV010003100.1:0-17899 GCA_028646515.1 Pseudochirops corinnae | reverse complement strand
TATATATATATATATATATATATATATATATATATATATATATATATATATATATATATCTCAGGTTTATGCTATGTTCTAGTGTGTATAAATGCTTTTGAGTCCTGACTTTCTTATACACTACATTAGCTATTCTTCCCAGGTTTGTGCAAAAGTTGATGAGCATACCATCCAAACCTTAATCCAAATTATTGATGAAGATGGTATGAGTTATAACTTTATCACTGACTCCTAATGTCATTTTGGGTTTCAGATTCTTAATATGGAAAATGTTGAGACAATACCAGATAATTCTAAGTACCTTCAAAGTTTTGGCGAATTCTCTTGGCCACTAATTTTGGTATTTATTTTGCCTAGCTCAGAGTTTCTCACCCATGGAGAAAAGTTAAAGGGTTTCAATTCAGTGAATAGATATTCTTTGGATATGTACTATGAAAAAGGAACTATAAATTATAAATATAAGTGACTAAATGCGAATAGGGCCCTGAGGAATTTTAGTTAATATGTTGTCATAAACTGCCTTCAGATAATGGTGTCAGAGGTGGTATGAATATTTCCTCATTACTTTAAAACAAAACTTCTATTCATTGAACCCAATATAAACTCAAACATTCTGTTTACTCAATAGGGTAATGATATACTCTCTTCTCATTCTATAGAATAAAACACAGTTCAGACAATTTGAAAAGTTAATCTATATATTTTTACTTAAGTGTATTGTTTTCAATCCAATAATTATTTTGTATTCCTAATCTCCCCCCCAAAAAAGAGATTAAAATTCAAGTTGCAAATTAGATATCAGAGATTTAATGACTTTAATAATAGATATTACGATAATTTGAAACCCTAGATTTAACAAAAAAGAAGTCATTTTTATGAAACTGCAAGTTTCTAGCTCCACATGCAACAAAGAATTTATAGTGGCACTTTTTGTGATATAGAAGACCTAGAAAGAAATATATGCCTATTAATTGGGAAGTAGCCAAACAAATTGTGATAGACAATGAATATGATAAAAATAGAAAAATATGAAAAGACTTAAATTGCCTGATTAAATGAAATAAGCAAAGTGAAGAAAACAATATATGCTGTGATTGGCTTTCATTGAATGGTCAATAAGAGGCCCAAGCCAAGCCTCAGTGGCTCACTTTTTTTTTCACTTAAACCAAACCAAACCAATTTTTATTACCTTCTGTGCCATGCTGTGCATATGAAAGTTCTACCCCAGGCAAGGTTTCCTGGACCTTCCTTCCTAGGCCACAAGGTGTCCTTTTGCAGCCAGTCTTGTGCCTTAGTGAAGAGTGTATCCCCCTATTGCTTCTATCCCTTTCCTTTTTCAAGTTTAGGTTCCTTCTTGGGGTACCATAGGAACATTCTCTCCACAACGGTTGCTACCCTGATCACAGGGGAAGAAGCTCCCATAAGAAATGGGGGCCATGTACACCTCGGTGACACCATGCATGTGGGAGGGCTGAGAGTTGTACAAGCTGGTGATGAGCTGCCTGGCTACAGAGGCACAAATATTTGATGCAGTTTCACTGTTTTATTGCCCCAGTATCTCCAATATTGAGAATCTTGGACCTATACACCCAAGAACCCTCAAGTTGGAAGACCACTTTGGCTTAGAATGAGTGTAAATAGTAGTTGTTTTCTGTTCCAACTAGAAACTCTTAGGGTCTTCCCCTCTCAGACTGCTGTCTTTGGGATAGTAAGTTGGTCCATCTTTTGTCTCAATTCTCATGTAACCCTTAGCCATTAAATGGGCATGGTCTCAGAGAAACTTAAGACCTGGGAAAGATCTTAATTTAGAAAGACTAAGGTAATGCACTGCATCCTAGTCCATCACCAGTTGTCTTGACCTCTGTCTTGCCACTGGACTCTGATGACACTGGAGGAGAGAGCAAAACTTAATGCTGCCTCACTCAAATCTAAATCATGCGCAAATCTAGATATCACAATCATGATGCCATTGGTCTTCTTTGAGAAAAAAGGACAAACACCAATAAGAAGAAGGCACAAAGCCTCCAACAATGAAAATAACAGTACAACAACCGAAAAGTATTGAAGATGAATATTGAAAAATTACAAACAACAGACTTGGCCTCCAAGGAAGATATATGAGAAGACATGTCTCCTTACCTCTTTGGAGAAGAATGTTTGCATATGGGGTGGGGAGAAGAGTTCCATGAATGTGGAAATATTGTCAGAAATTAATGAGGTTGATTAGTTTTACTGATTTTATTCCCTTCTTCCTCTTTTTTCTTTAAAAAATTGTTATAAGGAGTGACTTTATAATAGATATACAGGAAGAAATTTAGGTAAAATTAAACATCAATAAAACTATTAAAAATGAAATGCAAGTTTCAGTTCTGAGTTCTCCCCATTTATTTTTGTGTGTGTGTTTTGGATGTCTCAAATATACCATAAATATCTCTGGATCCTGAAGTCAAGGTCTAAAATTGTAATTGTAGCTCCTTAACCAGATTTTCTTGAAGAGGTCTTTAAAAACAGTTGCCAGAAGAACAATGATTCCTTCCTATTCCTATTATAGGTTTGTCCTGTTTTGCCAGTGAATTAATGTCTATGGCTTCTCTTAGTGGATATACATTTATTGTATATATGTTCCTCAAGAAAAACACACAACAGGACCTTCATTCTGTATTCATGAAGTTCATTTAACACCACTTATATGGCTTATATTATGAACACTTCATAGAATTTTACAACATATTCTATCAACTATATTGAGTGCAGAGGTGTTAAAAATAACAATTTGGTGCTATTACCAATTGGAGAATATTAAATTTTATAGTATAAGGGCCACTTCGTGTACTCATTTTTTTAAAATATTTTTTATCAACTCAGAATCTAGTATTAGAAGGTTTAAATACCCTTTTTACCCAAATGCATCATTCTCTTTGGTATACTTAAAGCTAAAATCTGTGTTTTAAAATGTCCAAGATAAGTAGTTGAATGCATTTCCTCTCCCTTCCTCTTAAAAAAAATATATATACCATATTTCCCTCAATCCATGAATGAATCATCAAGTCTATATTAAGCACTTACTACACACTAGTGGTTGTGCTATACATTGTGATCATGATGATGATGATGATGATGATTTTAATGAAACAATTTCCATTCTTCTGTAGCTTATGCTAGATTACAGAATAATGACAAGTACACATATAAATAAATAGAAATGTGTGTGTGTGTGTGTGTGTGTGTGTGTGTGTGTGTGTGTACACAGTGGAAAGGGGTGGAACTAAGAAAAGGGGAATTAAGGAAGGTCTCACATAGAAAGTGTCACACCAATTTTTGTAGAAAGTTAGTCTTTCTTAGAGGCAGAAATAAGGAGGAAGTGCATTTCAGGAATAAGGAACAGCCTGGGCAAAAGCATAAAAAATTGGAGATGGAGTGCAGTTTATGAGAAATACTGAGTAAATTAATTTACCTACATTCTCTAGAATGCATGAAAAGAGGACTGGTTAATAATTCTGGAAAAACAGATTGGATCCATAATGCAGAAGACAATAAATGGGTATATATTTTATCCTAGAGACAACATAAAGCCACTAGAGCTTTTTGGGCAGAGAACTTACATGATCAGTTTTGTGCTTTAGACATTTGGCAGTTATGTGGAGGATGGATTTTAGAGATCTTTAGAGGGAATAGAGATTGGGTGCTGCGAAACCAATTAGGAGGATGAATACAAAAATACATACAAAAAAGATGAACAGAAAGCCATCTGTTCAGAAGTAGTGAAACATCTTCTCATTTGAAAAGTTACCCATAAAATGCTAACTCTGTAAATTTAGGATTAGAAACTATGTTTTATTGATGTTTCACACACATATAACATTAGTTGGATGTGTGATCACTGGAAGAGATAATTCTTTTAACACAGCATTGGATAGAAAAGCAAAGATTGAGCCGTTCACTTAAACAATCACTTCTGTGACTTCCCCAGGAAAAGGGAGAGGATATTCATTTTTTAAAAAATGGTTGATAAATATACCTTTTTATTTACATCTTTACATACATTTATACTTTGTTAAGTAGTTATTTCAACAATCCATAATAAAATAAAATAGTAAGTGTATCTTGTATTAATTACTGCTGGTCATACAATGGATCTATTCAGTGCTATCTACACAGGGAAATAATAACTTCAGTGAGCAGCAAGATCTTTGGATTTTACCAAGAAAGGGAATACAAAGAATCTGGTGTATTATTAGTAACCAGGTAATGTTTTCCAATTATATCCACTCATGCTTTTTAAAATCTGTTTCTTAAAAAAATAAAAAAGGGCTTTGCAGTTTTGATAATCTTTTCTCTCTGTACTTATATATAAATGCATTTGTGTGTACATGAATGTACAAACATACATGTATAATACCCATGGGCGTATATGTACATATGCACATATCTACTTGAAGATTACTGTGTCTGACCATTTTGGTCCACTTATTCTTATTCATTTTTTCTTATAATAATATCATATGTATATCATAGTATATATGCCATTCTTCTGATTGTGTTTTTCACTCTGCATTATTTCAAAAAAGTCTTTTTATATACCTTCTTATTTCCCATAATTGTCATTCTTAATTTCATCCTAATATTACTATACATATATACATGTGCATATATACATACATGTGTGCATGTGAATATGCATGTGTGTATGTGTATGTATTAAGCAGGCCTGTGATTTCATAGACATAGGAAATTTCTTGGAAGAAAACTACGTCAACCAATGAAAAAGTGCAACTATTCCATAATTTATAGTCTTAGAATATTACTTGGAGCTCTGAAAGGTTGTCATTTCCCAAGTTCTCACAGACATTATATATCTCTGGTGAAACTTGAACCCAGTTCTCCACTATGCCAAGTTGAAATTTGTAGCCAATATAGCATGCTGTTTTCTACATTGATCCATCACAATTTGATTATCACACACAGACACACATATGTATGTATGTATGTATATATCTATATGTATGTATATGTATGTGTGTGTGTATTCATCTCTTCTCTAACACTGAAGGGAAATTTCCTACTATTTTTCAAAATTTTCTAGAGATTTCTTTTCTTTCCATGTTCACATATCTTATCTAACTGCAAGTTAACACTGGTATTTGTGGTGTAAGATCTGAATCCAAACCCCTTTTCCATAATAATGTTAATTAACTATTTTAAATACTTTTTTTAAAGGATAAATCTATTCACAAGTTTTTCTCTTTTAACCTGCATCAAACACTTATTTTTGTATCCATTTGTTTGCATGCCTGGAATATCCATTCTATGCTATCCAGGTTTTCTCGACCAGATGGTATTATTTTTCTACGATCTGAAAAAGGCTAGAAAAGATAAGAGATAGAGATGAGGAGGGAGAGCATTCCAGGAATGGGGGCAGCCAATGAAAATGCCTAGAGATGGAAGATGGAGTGTTTTGTTAGAGGAATAGTAAGGATGCCAGTGTCACTGGATCATAAAGTATGAAAGTGGGTTAAGGAACCAGAAAAAGGGGCAAAGGGAAGTTATGAAGGGATTCAAATGCGAGCGGATTTTATATTTAATCTGGGAGGTAATGAGGAGAATGGACTACAGTGGGGAGAGACTTGTGCCAGAGAGACCAATCAAAAGGTTTTTGCAGTAATTCAGGTTTTCAGATGTGGGTTTGCACCAGGGTCATAACAGTATCAGAGGAGAGAAGGGGGTAAGTGAGAGATACTATGAAGGCATAATTGAGAGGCCCTGGCAACAGACTGGATAAGAGGGAGGAATGAGAAAAAGGACTTGAGGATGGTACCTAGATTGTGAGACTTGGTAACTGAATACGACAGAAGCCTATCCCAGGACCATTTCTATCTGAATTCCATCAAACATATTCAAAGAAAGAAATAGTAACAATTACAGAAACTAAGTCTTTAATAGTGTAATGAGAAGAATATATTTAAGACAATTAACAACTCAAGAATAACAGTCTTAAATTAACATTTGAAAGAGTAAAATGGATGTCAATAGGTTGAGAAAATCCCCAAGCAAAAATGGGCACCAAGTTAAAAAAACAAATAGCCCATCATGCCAAATTAGTTTTTTTTTTTAATTTTGGAAGGAGGGAACTTATACATATTCTAAGATTCTGTAAATATTTAAAGAATACTTTTGAGGAACAGAAGGGGAAACCAGACACTTTCCCAGGGCCTTGCAAAAGGTGGACAGTAAAGTTACTGAGTGAAATCAATATTGGTTTATCCTCTGTATATAATCTCTGAAACTAACCCCCAAAATAGTCAATATCTACATGAAGTCAAACATCCATAGGCTCCCAAGGAGGCAATGGATAATGCAAACCTGCCAATGGATAAAGGGGCACTGCCATTTCCCATTCAGGCTCATAGATGAAACCCTCAACTCCTTATACTTTTTCAACCCCCATATCCAATTGGTCACCAGGTCCTACTAATTCTCATATTTTCCATGAAAGCCTTCTATCCTCTGGTAGTACCACCACCCTGTTGCAGACCTTATTTCTATATACCTGGAACATAGCAATAATCTTCAGGGTACTTTCACCATTACAGTCCATCTTCCAATAAGGTGTCAAAATGATCTTTCTAAAGTGCAAGGTTGATTATGTTCGCTCCATTTCCCATGTCTGGTCATTTTCACTGTCTATTTCTCATCCCTGGAATTTGTTTTTCTCTCCTCATTTCTACCTCTTGGTTTCCTTGGTTTCTTTCAAGTCTTAACTAAAACCAGACCTTGAGTAAAATGCCACCAGATTATCCTTCATGCTAATTCCTTCACTATGAGATTATCTCCAATTCATCTGTATGTTTCTCTTTTGTACTTGTCTAGATGTTGTCTCCCAGATAAGATGTGGGTTCCTTGATATTTTTTTTAATCTTTAGACCTCAGTACAATGTCTGACATATGGTAAGTGCTTAAAAATTATTACTTATTGTTGACTCTCAGAAATGGAGGATGTGATGAGAATGATATGAAAACAGTTAATTAGAAATTACAAAAAAGGTTATATGTAAAGAGTCTCATATTCTTGATCAGCAAAATATTATTAAATCATTCAGTTCCTTTTATACCTATGTATATTATCAGGTGACAAGAATAACACACAAGAACTTATCTTTTCAGACTATTGACTACAAATATAAGCCCCAATATACCTTTGATGATTTAGGAAATAAATTGTCATAGACTAGATCTTCCTCCCAGATAAAACTGTTGTCCCTGGTTTCCTAGACATAAGATAGATCTAAAAAGTTTAAGAACCACTCTTTGTTTGCTGTAATTATTTTGAATAATCATAATCTCCAAACTGTGTTGAGTAGAAAGTTTTCAAAAAATAGAAATTTTGTGGAAGAAATAAAATTCATATGGGACCTGCATAAATTACATATCATTCCTGTCAACTCATCTTCTAATGGAACTGTTTCAAAGATAGTTTCAGTGAGATTACAGAAGATGAATTTACACCCTAATATTTTTATTCATGAAGAAAAAGTAAAACGGAATTCTCCTGAGCAGTATTTCATTGAACATTAAACTTTGTAGGAGAGTACAAGAACAATAGTAGAAGAGCAATCTGCCCCCAGGACCTTTTCTGTCTGAACTCAAAAAAAGACAAGATGAGAAAAATGAGACTGATGATGATAATAATTTTTAAAACCATATGGAAATATATTGTAAAATGATTCATACATTAACTCTGGCCTTCAGTGGGTTTCATTTTGCTATAAATCTACTAATGTATAGAAAATTTCAATAAAATAACATTTTTGTTTTTTGAAAATGGAGGAAAAAAGCAGTTATGTGGTATGATATATAGAGTGCTGGACCAGGAGTCAGGAAGCCCCAAGTTCAAATCTCACCTCAGACACTAAGCAAATGTGTAACCTAGAGTGAGTAATGTAAATGCTTTCTCCTTAGTTTCTTCATAAGTAAAATGAGAATAACAGTACCTAACTTACAAGATTATAGTGAAGATCAGATGAAATGAGAGTTGTAAAGTGATTTGCATACCTTATAGTATTATAAAAATACTATCTGCTGTTGTTGTTATTCATTTTTTTAATTCAGGAAAGGCATATGATCTTGTTCCCCCCACAATGAACTATATTTCCCCCATTTTGTCATCAACTGAAATGTGAATAATTTCCTAGCTTCTCCTCAGATTCTTCCTGTCACTCAGTCTCTATTTGCTTTTTTGATATGTATTTATAGAAATGGTCAGGATGTAGGAAGAAAATAAGTTAATCTTTTCTAATCTCAAGATCTTGATGATAATCATCTTTTGGTATGGAAATGAATACTGCAGGTATTTTAATTCCTTTGCAAAATCTAGGAGAATGTTATAAATTAGTTTTATTATTTTTATTTTATTTGATCCATATATTAAACAGAAATCATATACTTTATCAGCACTTTTCCCTTTTTGCCTTTTATGCAGTAAGCCAATAATATATCTTGATAATTAAATTTCATAAAATCAGTCATCTCCTGGGATAAATATAAGATAGTAGGAAAGCAATTTATAATAACAAGAAACAACAAAATCTAAGATTCATAGTTAGTCTGTAATTCAATAAGCATTCATTAAGAAAACATTCCTGTATTCTAGGAAATCTGCTAAGCCCTGTGGATACAAAGTTTGGTAAAAACAGAGGACTTGGTCCAAAGGAGGTCACATTTTAATAGAGGAGACTATGTAAATCACCTATACATATAAACAAGATATATACAGAATAGATGGAAGGAAAAACAATAGCAATGGGAAAGGTTTCTGGGACTCAACTAGCTTCCAATGTAAGATGAGACTTGTGCTGAATATTGAAGAAAGCCAAGTAAGGCAGGATGTACTAATGATGAGACTTAATATTATAGGTATGGGTAATAGTCAATGGAAAGGCAGAGAGCTGAAAGATGTAAGAGGCTGTGTAAGGTACAGTAAGTCAATGATGCTAGATCATAGATTGCATAGATGGGTGTAAAGTGAAAGAGGGCTGGAAAGGTAATTTAATAACATGTTATAAAAAAATCTCATTTTCAGCCTAGAGACAATATAGTAGTTTATTTCTCTATTTTTTTAGGGTGTTTATATTAAATTGAAAAAAGTTAGAAATACTTAATGAGTTTTTCAACACATTATGAATACACTCAACTAGTATTTATGCACACATCATATGCATTTAGTGGTTGAGAGAAAACTAGCATCTCTAGTGTGAGGGTTGCCAAATCTTTTTCAGGCTCTTCATTCACCTTTGTTGTCTATATTCACTGAATTCTCACCTGTGGATCCAAGAAGCTGCATGTAGTATGCACAATGGGCATGCTTTGGGAAACTCTCAGCAAATGAGTTAAACTAGGTTGAGGGAAATAGCAGGACTCAAACCTACTAGTGAATATATAATTAGAGCCTGGTCAGGCATCTGAAATACCAAGGTCATCCACTGAATCCTGGGCCATATCCAGTTATCTTGACTTTTGTATTGCTGCTGGACATCAGTAACTTAGAGAGAGAGCAGCTGATGACTTCACACAATTCTGCCTCACATAAATTCACTTTATACACAAGTCAAGACATCACCCATTATATCATTGATCCTCTTTGAAAATAGAGGATAAATAGCAGCAACATAGCATTTAACACAGTGCCTTGCACACACATACACACACATTTTAGGTATGTATGTTTATATATGTATATCACTTTAAGATTTGCAAAGTATTTTATATATAATCTCATTTGATCCTTATAATAATCTAATAAGGTAGGTGCTATTATTATCATCACCTACTTTTCATACATGAGAAAACTGAAGCATAGTTACTGACTTGCCCAGTGTCACAGCTAGTAAGTGTCTGCAACAGATTTAGGAAAGTCTTCTTGACTCTAAAATTAGTGATTTACCAACTATGTTATACAGCTGTAACTCTGAATGCCTCAGCAAAATTCCTAAAATTTAGACAGATCTTTGAATCTCCTAATTTGCATTTATATCTATCTCTATTTTACGTGGTCTCATTTTCCATTGAGAAAAAAAAAAAAGATGTTTTATTAGAAATGTTTGGGTCAAGAAGCACTAGAGTACATCATAGTGTCTTTTGATATAAAAATATCATATAAACATATAAAATATATATTTTGATATAAAAGCTCTGGGAGTGTAATTTGGGAAATGTCAAGACTCTTTCTTGAAATATCCCTCTATCTCTGAAGAGGCTGACACAATTGTTGGAATTAATGCAAGTCTTCTGCTTTGAAATATCTGTAAGATGGATGGTATATTTCAAAATCTCCTTTTTCTTCCACAAGCCTATTTTGGTTTTCTGTTTTTCCTTTCCCTGGTATCTGCTGTCCAAGTAGGCATTTCCAGCTCCACTCTGGCCTTACTCCTTGGTCTCTTCTGATTGATCTTAGAAATGTTTGAAATGTTTATCTGGTTGTGAACTTGATTCTGATTTCAAAAAGTACCGCAGGGAACAGCCAAATCTCCTTAACCATTCCAAACAAACTTCCTATCTTACATTCGGGAATAGGTTTTCTATTTCGTTTACCATGTAGTCTAAAGGCTATTATTAATTGTATCAATAGTGTGGAGAAGGTGGTATGGTCAGATTTTTTACTTTATGAAAATCATTGAAAACTTATTGAAGGACAGATTGGAGTGAGGAAAGATTTGAGGTAGGGAAGCCAATTAGAAGGTTTTGAAATAGTCCAAGTAAAAGATAATGAGGAATATAACTAAGATTGCGGCTCTGTGAATGGAGAGAATGTATAGGAGAGAAGATGGGATAAGAGAAAATGGAAGATTTGACAACAAATTGGATATGGGGGGTGAATTCAAGTGAGGAGTCAAAGATGACACTGAAGTTGTGATTCTGAGTGACTGGGTTGATGTTGATGTCCTCAACAATAATGGGAACTTTGAAAAATGGGAAAGGTTTTAAGGAAAAGAAAATGAATTGTTTTAGACAATTTGAGTTTAATGTACCCTAGGATATTCAATTGGTGATGTCCCAAGATAGATGGAGACTAGGGCTCAAAAGACAGACTAGAGCTGACTATGTCACTCTGAGAATAATTTGTATAGAGATGATTTGAATCCCTGGAAGTTCATGAAATCCCTGATCAATATAGGATAGAGATAGAATCAAAAAGTGCTCAGGTCAGACCCGCTCTTAATGGCCACGACCTAAAATCCAGCAAACCATACCAAGAAAGAGTGGCTAGATGAGTAGATAAAGAACAAGAAGAAAGTAGCATGACAAAATCTTTTTTTTTTTTTAAAGGAGAGAATATCTAGAAGAAGCAGATGATTGAATGTTCCAAAGGCAAAAGAGAGGTCCAGAATGGCGAGAGAATTTTAAATTCAATGGGAAGGAGATTCCAGAGATCAAACTGTAAAAGTTTTAGTGGAGTGTGTGTGAGGAGATGTGAATGTGGCCTATATAAATGATTTTCTTCAGAAGTTTAGCTGAGAAGAGGAAGAGATATATAGGATGAGAGCTAGGAGATAGATTAAATGAAGATCTTTTTTTAAAAATATGTAAGGAGTGGTCATGGGTATGTTTGTAGGCAACCAGGAAGGAACCAATACTTAGAGATTAAAGATTAAAGAGGGTGTGAACAACAATGTACTGGAAAAGACAGTAGGGGATGGCTTAAAAGTGAATCTAGAAAGATTTGCCTTAGCATAGGAAGGGGTCACTTCTTCATGTGCAGCAAAAAGTGAAGGAGAAAATATTAGGAAAACATGTTTGAGAGACGAGATTAAAAAGAAAAAAAATAATAAAACAGATTAAGAAAGAAAAAGAGACTTATTTAATGATCTCCTTTTGGGAGGAAGAGGGAATATGTTAGAGGTCCTCATCTAAGAAGGTAAGGGAAGGGGGTGTCTTGAGAAGCTTAAGAAAGAATGGAAAATTTCTAAATAAGTTTATATGATGAGTTGGAGAGTGAATCAGTTTGAGGGTAAAAATAAAGATTGCCTTGTTGCAATGAAGACATGGTTAGGATTATGTTGAATTTTGACGAATAGAGTCAACATGCTTTCAAGATATTCTCCAGCTCTGTTTGGCAGCATAGAGTTAGGAACAAATGACTTTAATGGAGTAAGTAATCCAAGATTGGGGTTTGGCACAGTGAGATTGGTTTTAGGAAAAGGGGAGGTAAGAGATTCGTGTAGAGAGAATACTGTGGATTTTAATGGATTCACCAATGAGTCACATAGGGAAGGGTAGTAATTGTAGAGCACACGACCTAAAAAAAGAACTAATTGGTAGAGGGATTCAAGTTTATTATGAGGATGAAGAACAAGGTTAAGTTTATGACACATATTGAAAGATGGTCTAAAAAGAGCATACCAGGTGTATTCCCTGCCTTCCAGAAGAAATGCATAAAATTCAATACATATTGGCATCTCTTTTACTCTTCTATCCTATACATAACTATTTATAGGGAAAAGTATTTTCAAATCAACAGTTCTTTTCTCTTAATGGAGGCTTTTCAATCCCTTCTTCTCTTTTATAATTGCTTTGCCATCCTAATGATAATTTCTGTTTTTATTAATTTTTGTCATAAATTTGTTATAAATTGTGATATCTTATTCAGGGGGGAGGGCAATATTCATTTCAAGATATACTAAAATCACAACTACAAATAAGAAATGGATATTAAACAACATTTAAGAGAAAAAAGTGTGTTATGAAAAAAATGAATGATTCATTAATTACATTGTGCTTTGAGAATTACAAAGTTCATTCTACACAATATTCTTAAGAGATGGTCAAAGGAATTAAACTACTTAAAATCATTGGCAAAATATTTTTTTAAAATTGTGAAGGTCATTTTTTAAAGTTTAGTATAATATCTTAAATGCAAGAATGAAAATATCCTGGCAGTTAAATGAGATTGAAGAACCTAAAGTTGATATTTACTCTGTTCTATCCAGTATTTTACATTACTTAATGAGTCTGTTTAAAAAAAAAATGAAAATTCCCTGTTTCCTACTTCTTGATTTCTTTTTAAAATTAAATTTAATAGTATTTTATTTCTCTCAGTTCCATGTCAAGAAAATTTTTAGTATTCATTTTTAGAAGATTTTGAATTTCAATTTTTCTCCCTCCATCCTTACCCTCTCCTCTTCTGAAAATTGTAGACAGTTTGATATAGTTTATATATCTTCCATCTTGAAAAAAATATTTCCATATAAATCACAGTTTTGAAAGTAGAAACTAATCAAAATGGAAAAAAAAAGAAAGAATAAAATATGTGAAAAAATATGCTTCGATTTTGAGTCAATGAGTTCTTTATCTGGATATGGTTAGCTTTTTCCTTCATGAGTCACTTGTATTTACAGATCTATTGATCTATCTATCTAGCTAGCTAGATATCTTTCTATACCTTTCTCTTTCCATTCATTTTTCTTCAAAGTTCTATTATCTCATTTTTTTCTAATATTCTGCTTATCTTTTTAATTTTTTTTCTCATTGATTTTTTGGTTGGATTTTTCAAGTTCCGAAATGGAATAGTTGTTGTCCCCACCAGTGTAGTTTTACTATTTCTTCTTTAATTCACTTAACTTTTTCTTTAAGAATTTAGATACTATGCTACTTGGTGCATATATGTTTAATATTGATATTGCTTCATTGTCTATGGTATCGTTTAGCAAATTGTAGTTTCTTTCATTATTTCTTTTAATTGGGCCTATTTTTGCTTTTGCTTTGTCTGACATCAGGTTTGCTACTCCTGCTTTTGTTACTTCAGCTGAAGCATAGTAGATTTTGCTACAACCCCTTACCATTACTTTGTGTGTGTCTCACATCTTCAAGTGTTTTTCTTGTAAATAGCATATTGTAGGATTCTATTTTTTTATCCTCCTTGCTATATACTATTGTTTTACAGGAGAATTAATCCCATTAATATTCATGGCTCTGATAAGTAACTGTATATTTCTCTCCATTCCATTTTTTCTCCTCTTTGTCCCCTCTCTCTTTCCATCCTTTCCTTCCTCATCAGTATTTTGCTTCTTTCTATCATCCCCCTGATCTGCCCTCAATTTTCAGTCCCCACCCCCACCTACTCACTTTATTTAATCTTCTTCCCTTCCCTGTCAAGTAAGACAGTTTTCTATATTTAATTGATTGTGTATATTATTCCCTGTTTAAGCCAATACTGTTGGGAGTATGGTTTACTCAATGCCCATTTCTCACCCTCCCTTCTTAAACTCTACTGTAATATGTATTTTGTACCTTTTCTGGTAAGATTATTTACCCCATTCTACTTCTCCCTTCCTTCTGCATCCAGCATACCCCTCTTTCTCATCCCTTCATTTTTTTTGTCATTCCCTCAAGTTCACCTTATCCCCATTTCCTCTGTGTATACATATTCCTTCTAGCTATACTAATAGTGAAATTAAAAATAAAAGTCAACTATCATCTTCCCATATAGGGATACAAATAGTTTAGCTCCATTCAATCCCTTATGTTTTCTTTTCCCTTTTTACCTGCCTATGCTTCTCTTGGGTCTTAATATTGGGGGTCAAATTTTTGGTTTATTTCTGATTTTCTCTTTATGAAAGCTTGAAATCTTTCTATTTAATTGAATGATCATTTTTCCCTTGATGTATTATGCTTAATTTTGCTGTGAAAGTTATTGTTGATTTAGTCCTCTCTCCTTTACCTTTCAGAATATCATGTTTCATGACTTCTGATGCTTTGATATTGTCTCAGCCAGGTCCTGTGTGATCCTGATTGTGAGTCCCTGAATTGTGAATTGTTTGTTTCTGACAACTTACACTATTTTTTCCTTGACCTGATAGTTCCGTAATTTTGCTGTCATGTTCCTTGGAGTTTTAATTTCAAACTCTATTTCCTGAGGTGATGAGTGAATTCTTAAATACCTAATTTATATTATAATTAATATTTTTTCTTTGGTTCTAGGATATCAGAGCAGTTTTTCTTGGTAATTCCTTCAAAGATACTGTCCAGATCCTCCTTATGAGTATGTTTTTCAGGTAATCCCCTGTTTCTGATATTGTCCTTCCTGGATGTATTTTCCAGGTTAGTTAATTTTTCCATGAGATGTTTTCCTTTTTTCCCTTTCCTGACATTCTTTTTATTTTGTTTGATTGTTTCTTGATGTCTCATGGCATCAGTAGCTTCCAATTGTTCAATTCTAACTTTTAAGGTATTATTTTCCTCATTTAGCTTTTATGCTTTCTTTTCCATTTGGCCAATTTCATTCTTTAAGTAGCTTTTCTTTCTTTAGTTGATTTTTGTATCTCCTTTTCCATTTGCTCAGTTTTACCTTTTAAGTAGTTTTCCAAGCTATTGACTTTAAAAAAAAATCATTCTCTTCTTCATTCTCATTTCTTTTCCCAATTTTTCTTCTTCTCTTATATGAATAGTAATCCCCCTTTTTGTGCTCTTCTTCTTCTGGCCACTTGCCATTTTAGTTTGAAGATTTACCCATAGGTGTTTTGACATTGTTGTCCTCTTCTGAATTTGTGTCTTGGTATTCTCAGTCACCATAATAACTTTCTCTGGTAAGATTTTTTTGTTGGTTTTTGCTCATTTTTTGGCCTTTTCCCTCTCTTTTAAATTTGATCTCTACACTCAGGATGGAAAAAGATGTTCTCAGGCTTCTTGTGCTAAAGGCTGCAAGCTATTTACATGGTACTGCACTAATGTTACCTTGAGGCCCGAGGGGGACTCTCATGTCTGATTCTGTGTTAAAGTGGTGGCTTACTCTGCTGGAGGTCATAGGTGCCTGGCAGCTTACCTGGTTCTGTGCTGGGGTTGTGGTGATGGTGTCTGGTGTGTGCTGAGGCTTGCTGGGGTTTGTTCTGTGTTTTTCCAGGGCTAAACTGAAATTTATCAAGGTCCGATTGCTGGAAGGTTCCTCTTTTCCTGGGGCTCTGCTGAAGCATATATAGATTTGGTCACGGGAGGATGCCCTTTTTGTCTAGGTCTACACTGAAGTGTGTGGTGGATCTTGGATCTGGAGTCTTCTCATTCACTTGGTTATCCTAAGGTATGTGGGCTGTCCTGGTATTGACATTTGCCTGCTCAATCACACTGGGGCTCAGGATCTCCCACTGGTTTGCTGAGGTGGGGCTCGTTGCTTGTTTCTTGGGGTGTTTCCAATTCTGGAATGTACTTCCCTTTTAACTGAGTGAGATGGACTTTTTTTTTCCTTCATTGGTTTGTTTATTTACTTTTAGTTTACAAGATTAATTTCCACAATCCTTTGAATTTCAAATTTTCTTCCCTCCCTTCCCATCCTTCCCCCTGCCCCATGGCAGCATGCAATCAAGTATAGATCTACATATACTTTCACATTGTATAATAGTCTGTTTGTATAGAAGGGTTGTGACCAATGGAGTGAACAATGGGAAAAAGAAAGAAAACCAAACATGAAAAATTATGATAGCATTTAGATTGCTTCAGTCTCCATTTAAACTCTGGTCTTTCTAGATCTTTTTCTGAATATAGATATCTCCTTCTATCCTGAGACTTGTAGAGTTGTCTTATACATGTACGCTGCTGAGAAGAGTCCAGTTTATCAAGGTTGGTCGTTACACATATGATGTGTCTGTGATTGTGTACAAATTTTTCCTGGTTCTGCTCTTCTCACTTAGCATCAGTTTGTATAGGCCTTTCCAGGTGAATATGAAGACCATCTCCTCCCCATTTGTTATAGCACAATAGTATTCCATTACATTCATATATCACAACTTGTTTAGCCATTCCCCAGTTGATGGGCATCCCCTTAATTTCCAGTTTTTGTCACCACAATGAGAGTTGCAATAAATATTTTTGTACATATGGGTCTTCCTCCCACTTCTATGATCTCTTTGGGATACAACCCCAGAAGTGGTATTACTTGGTCAAAAGGTATGCAATTATTTATAGCCCTTTGGGCATAGTGAATGTATGTAGCAATGAATGTAGCAATCTCCATGTCTAAAGATGGAAACAAATAGTAGTAAATACATGTGTATGTTTATTGTATGTAGCAATGTATGTAGCAATCTCCATGTCTAAAGATGGAAACAAATAGTAGTAAATACATGTGTATGTGTATAGAAACACTATACACACATATACATATACACACATTTATATCTACACACATCTAATATGTGCATGTATATATACATAGATTTATCTTTGTGCTAAAGGCTGATTTTGGTTCTAGGATATCAGAGCAGTTTTTCTTGGTAATTCCTTGAAAGATATTGTCCAGATCCTCCTTTTGAGTATGTTTTTCAGGTAATCCCATGTTTCTGATATTGTCCTTCCTGGATTATTAATTTCCACAATCCTTTGAATTTCAAATTTTCTTCCCTCCCTTCCCATCCTCCCCCCTGCCCCATGGCAGCATGCAATCAAGTATAGATCTACAAATACTTTCACATTGTATAATAGTCTGGTTGTATAGAAGGGTTGTGACCAATGGAGTGAACAATGGGAAAAAAGAAAGAAAACCAAACATGAAAAATTATGATAGCATTTAGATTGCTTCAGTCTCCATTTAAACTCTGATTGCTCTCCAGAAAGGTTGTATCAGTACACAGCTCCACCAACAATGTATTAGTGTTCCAATTTTTTCACATTCTCTCCAACATGTCATTTTCCTGTTTTGTCATCTTAGCCAATCTGACTGGTGAGATGTGGTACCTCAAAATTGTTTTGATTTGTATTTTTTGAATCAATAGTGATTTAGAGCATTTTTTCATATGCTTATAGATATCTTTAATTTCTACCTCTGAAAATCGCTTGTTCATATCCTTTGACCATTTATCAATTGGAGAATGACTTGTATTTTTATAGATTTTACTTAATTCCCTGTGTATTTTAGAAATGA
>JAQQSV010003099.1:0-17902 GCA_028646515.1 Pseudochirops corinnae | reverse complement strand
CTCTAATTTTGACGGAATTATTCTCTTCAGAGTGCTTTTGAGATTCTTTCTCCATCTTGCAAATGCGACTTTTTAAGGCATTCTTCTCCTCATTGGCTTTTTGCTCCTCTTTTGTCATTTGAGTTAATCTATTTTTTAGGGTGTTGATTTCTTCAGTCAGATTACTGACTCTCTTTTCTTGATTTTCTTGCAACATTCTTGTTTTTCATCCCAATTTTTCTTCCACTTCTCTTATTTGGTTTTGAAAATCTTTCTTCAGCTCATCTCTAGCTTTAAGGCATTCTTCATTTTTTTTGGAGGCCACTGGTGTGAGTGATCTGGCTGCATTCTCCTCCTCCCTCTCTTTGCCATGATTCTTCTTTTCCCCAAAGAAGGAATCTAGGGTTTGGGTGCTGTTCTTACTTTGCTTTTTATGCTTATTCTTACTCATGGTTGGTCAGTCCGTGATTTTTTTTTTTAATCTCTATGGGGCTCTGCTTCCAGAAGGGAAATCTCTTTCCCAAATCGCTGGGGTCCTCCCAGCTGCCGTAGCTCTCAGGAAGGTGCTGGGTCCCGTCCCTTCCTACTTACTTCCGGCTCAGTGAATAATGAAGACTCCAGAACTGAAAGGCCAAGATCGCGATCCGGATCCAGGCCACTCAACGCGAGAGTACTCAGCCTCTGAACAATCACTTAGTCCCCCTGCTGTCTGCAAGCTGCGGCCACGGAAGCTGCAATGGAGAGGCGGGTGCAAAACCTCTCCCTTTTGCTTTCCCACCTTGGAGGCATTTTGGCCGGACGCTTTTCTCCCCCAATTTCTCATCACTGACGTAGTTTTGAATGCTGCTGGCAGCTGTTGCTAATCCTTTCACCATAGAGGCTCCTCTGCTCCTCCTGTCCAGCTGCCCCCGGGGGCACAGCCAGGGCTACAGGCCAGGCTGGTTTCGGTTCACAGTGCTGATATGGTTTCTCGTAGCCAAGCTGACTTTAGTGGAAGGTATATTTGTGTGCATTTTGGAGTTCTAGGATTAGTTTAGAGTCATATTTTATTGGTATTTTGGGGTGGCTATGTGAGAGCTGCGATATGTTGCTGCTGCTATGCCGCCATCTTGGCTCCGCCGCCCAGAATAACATTTTTTAGATGTATAAAATAAAATGTATAGGATTACAAAGTAAGTCAATTATATTGAAATATACATCATTTTTTTTTTTAACAATTATGGTAGAATACATTATGCATTGCTTTATTACATGTCTGCTTATATTTAAAATATAGGCTATTTAAAATTAAATTGAATATAATTTAATTTTTGAGACTAGGTTTTGCTATCATCTCCAGGATGGAAGTTCAGTTGTCATTCATGAGTTCATTCACTCTATTTATTGATATAGCAAATTTGATTGGCTCCATTTCTAGCCTGAGTGGGTTTGCCTCTCCTTTAGGTAGTCTGTTTCTCCAACTCTGAATCTACTCCTTTGGAAATTACCATGCTGGCTCTGGTGAAGTCACTGATCTACTTTTTAGCTCTAGTTCAGCCTAGACGTCTTGAGCTCAAGCAGTCCATAAGCCTTAGCCTCTCAGTAGTAGGGATGGTAAAAATATACCCAGCAAATTTTATTTTATTAAGAACATGTCAGTGTGAAGGTTATCATTTCTTAAAGTGAAATAGAACATCAAACTATTGGGTTGTCATTAATAAAGAAACACAAATGCCACGTTGAATATCCAATAGATTTCAAATCTTTATTTTCATGGTTATAACAACTGAACATCCACCCTGATTAACAAAGACAAATTACAACAAATTGAATTAAAACTTCTATGGTTTACTTTAAAAGGCAAGGAAAGACCTTTCTCAAGGAGCACCAGAATTTTCCAAAGTTCTTTGAGTTAAACTCCAATTGCAGGAAGTTTTTATAATCTTAGAACACCAAGTTCATCTTTGAGTAGTTTACACTCCTCAGTGTAGTTTAAATCTGAAATACAAGGATTGTGAATCCATGGTTCAGTTTTAATGCCATTAAGATAGGGGACCAAAAAAAAAAAACTTGGAAGAATTTTGAAGTGTTCTTAGGTGTTCACAGATTTGTCTTTTCAAATAAATTGACAGAGAATTTTGTATCTCAACTCCATCTTGTTAAAGCACTTCCTCCAGCATTTGAAAAGTTTTGAAAAATGTCATCCTCTATTCTCTTGCTCCACCTTGACAGTTTAGCCAAGAAAGTTTGTAATTTTTCAGTAACATCTATAAAGATGTCTTCAGGAGCTTGAATGGAAAGGTTTATCTCATTCCTGTGGTTAAAAATATCTGCCAAATGAGCTAATGAATGAATGAATTAAATTATGTTTTTCTTTTATATATAGTCAAGCTCCCACTTTGAATTCAAACAGACTCTTCCAGACTTGTCTCCTTGAACAAGAAAGAAAGAAAGGAAGAAAGAAAGGAAAAAAAAAAAACAAACTTCTGTATTATAGAGAAACACTTTATATTCTGGTCCCATTTTTTAAATTAAAAAATATATATGTATATCTGTGTGTATATATAAATATATATATATATATATATATACACATATATAAACATTTGTGTATGTTTGTGTATTTCTTAAGATACAGTGATGCAGAAACCTGCTTCTGATTAAGTTGATGACATTTACAGATGCTACCAAAACAACTTTCAGGATAGCTAGTCTTTCCTACCAGGGCATGTCTATGTAAAAACAAGAAGTGACAAAGATGTGTGGAGCTTCCTTTTTTCACTCAACAAAATTAGGTATATTACCTAGCATCTCATTGGCTCTATATTTTTAAAGTATGTGAAGTTTTTTCTTTTTTTTTTTCAATATTTTATTTGTTGGGCAAGGTTTTGAGGGGCAAAATACTCATATTTTCAGAAACACAGCCTTTGGATTGTACAAAAGGGACTCATAAAATAAGAATTCTTCGATAGCATCAAAATATATGTATGCATCAAGCAAAAAAAAAAATGCCTTACTGAAAGTGAGTGATAATTTCATCCCCTTGATAATCATGCTTCAAAATCTGAAATATCATCTGGTTCAGATTATATTACATCATTTAACAATGGAATCATTATTTGTTTGTTTGGATTTTTTTCCTCCATTATGGTCTGCAAACCACATTGACTATTTCTACTACATATTATCTTACTAAATCTGTTCAATATTTTTTGTTTGTTTCTTTGTCATTGTTATTTTTTTGGCAATCTGGTGAGCCAATCTGTAGTATGCCTTAAGAAATTGTTTTTGGGAAATGGCAAATCCATATTTGAAAGTGCCATTTATTTTTATTTTTAATAGTATTTTTTTCCAATTACCTGTCAAGACAATTTTTAGCATTCATTTTTGTGAGATTTTAAGTTCCAAATTTTTCTCCTTCTGTCCCTCCCTTTCCCTCTCCTAAAATGCTAGGCAATTTCATATAGATTATACATGTACTATCACGTAGAACATATTTCCATATTAGACACGGTTGTGAAAGAAGAAACAAAAGAACACATAGACACACACACACACACACACACAAGCAAAAATATCTTTGATCTGCATTCAGAATCCATCAGTTCTTTATTTGGATATAGATAGCATTTTCCTTCATGAATACCTTATACTTGTCTTTCTTCATTGTGTTGCTGAAAAGAGCTGAGTTATTCAGAGTTGATCATCACACAATGTTGCTGATACTGTGCACAGCGTTTTTCTGGTTCGGCTTATTTCACTTTGCATCAATTTGTACAAGTCTTTCCAGGTTTAATTTAATTTTAAAAATATTTGAGGTGATTCATTTAATAAATATGGAGATAAGTAATTTTATGTCAAGTGTAAGATAGTTAAGAAATATGGTTGGCAAATAAGTAAAATATCCATGTTTTTACAATTTATCCATTTAAAAATATTTTTAGTGGTTTCTAACCCTCTGATAGACATAGTAAAGAAGTATTTCAGAAGTTATTTACTTTCTAGAGTTGACTATGATTACACATGGAGTCACATGGCTTTCTGCAACTTCTTAAACATAATGATTCATTTTTATTCTGTTTGAAGTTTCATAACTGATTAAATTTTAAATTTGTGATATTTTAATGGAAAAATAATACACAGACAACACTTGTACAACATACTATGTGTGCATACTTTTATTTTTTAGTTCATTCTAAAAAAATGAGACTATGAAAAGGAAATTTAAAGAAACAACCTCTTAACGCAGAACTTAACACAATTGTACATGACATGTCACTATGCAATCTGTTAAAAAATAATGAGAAGTTACTGTAAGTCATTTCAACAATTATCTCAATTGTTCAGCATTTCTGAATTTTCCTAATCTAGAGATTCATGAGTGTAGACCATCTCATTTTAAAGAGAGTTAAGAATTCTAATTTAAATTATTTATTTTCAAAAAAATTAAACAAACAACAAAAACAACTCACATCCTTGCATATATTGATCAAGAAAAAAATAGATAGGGAATATTGTAAAGCAAAATAAATATCTAGATCATCCAGTATGAATTCATGCAACCACCTTTTATTAGTCCAATAACTTACAGGTACAGATGTCAGACAGTTGGCCAGGAACAAGGGAGTTTCTATAGTCAAAAAAGCTATGATCCTCTGTAATTTAGCAGGGAATCCAGTAACTACAGCAATTTTGAAATAGTGATTGTTATAAATTACACTTTGTGATGTCTACACTAACTAATGTGAAAATGTCTATGATTTTTCTTGGTGACAAAGCCATAGGTATTATTAATACTACTATAGTTTATTTTTTATATTCATAATTGAAGGAAATGGTAAATTTCAAATAGAGACTAATATAAATTAAGGTTTTATATATATATATATATGTGTGTGTGTGTGGATATATATATTATCCAAGATCATAGATGCCCTGGAAATATGCACAAATCTAGAATCCCCATCTATAATTACTACAAAAAATGGTAGTAATAATAATTATGTCTGGCTTTATTCAGCATGTATTTTAGAGTGAGGTAATGCCCATTCAGTGAATAGGTCTCTTTTAAGAAGTGAGTCAAGGGATGACCCATTTAATTAGAAAAAAGAAAAAAAACAAACTGGGAGGGGAACACCCTCAGGGTTGCTGTTCCAAAGAGAAACTGTTACATTGACATTCACTCTAAGCCAGGAACACCCAAAATATAGCCATTAAGTGGAACTTGGGCAGGGACCTATTGTTGTCCAATCTATGAGCTTCAGAGTGAACTGTTGTTTAAATGTTTAGGCCTTAGCCTAAAAGGGCCAGGGTCTCCCAGTACATCCTGGGTCATCTACAGTCATCTGGAGGAATATCTGGTCACTGGATCCAGATAACTCTGGAGGAGAAAGTGAGGCTGGTGACCTTGAATAACCCTCCCTCACTCAAATAAAGGCAATCACAAGTCATGTCTCCATTTCGCTGATGTCATGGTCTTCTTCAAAAATGAAGTACAAACACGTGTATTTTAAAGTTCACAAAGAGCATTGTCTAATTTGATCCTTACAGACACTGTTAGAGGTAGGTAGTTACTGTAGATGAACACCCTCATTTTATAGTTGAAGAAAATGAGACTCAGGTTAAATAGCTTGCTGATAGCTTATGAAAGAACTTCAGCCATTTCTTAAAGAGTGTCTATGGTATGGAAGCTCTCTGAGGGTTTTAATTGATTTGAAATGTTCTTTGGGCCTCCCATCAATTACTACAACTGGAAGGTAGGAGAACAGGAAGGAAACTGTGACAAGTCCCTCTTGAATACTTCTGAATCTGATCTCATGAATCACAAATATGTCACCCCTTGGAGTCCCTCAGACTTGGAGTATTAGTGCATATCTGGAGAAGATCATTTCTTGGTGATTTAGAGGCTAAATTTTTCCCTATCCCAACCTATACCTAGAACAGTCCCTATTATATAATTATTTTGTCCTCTATTCAAACATTTAGTTGAAATGTTGGCAAAACTTTAAACTCTATTACTGGAACAGTTTCTGAAAGAGCTGACAAAGCAGACTATTGAAAAGCAACTAGCATCCCACTTAATGAAGATGAAAGAGGAAGCTACTGGTAAAGGTAAAGGTAAAGAGAACTGTTCAATCCCTTTCTCACAAAGGAAGGGGGTGGGGGAAAGCATCAATAAAACTTTTCATAATTAAAGAATCTCTAATCCCTAGCTGTACATTAGGAGAGGATGACCAGTGGCAACATGCAACTGTCTTCTTCCACACATATATATGCATACATATACACAAACACACTATACACATACACATATATTATACACACACACATATATATTTCTGGGATCTGGTCCAACAGAAAATTAGAGTCTGGGAAGGTAGATTGTGAAACTGCTGAGAAAAACTGACCAAACAAGAAAGATCAATAAAAATAAGATTTTCAATAAGATAGATATATTTGGCATCTGAGAGATATTCATACCCAGTGGTTCCCCAATGCCAAGCCATTATGAATCAGAAAAAAAACAAAAAACAAAAACAAAATTCAAAAAACTTGATGCTACCATAAGAGGGCTTGTAGTCCAAGTTAAGATCAATAGGATAAATTATGAATGTTAACATTTCCAAGTTTTTTTTTTCTTCTTTTTTTTTTTTTTTGCCAGTCAGAAATGACATTTATTACAGAGGTGAGAAGAGTGATCACCAGGTTCAATCATTCTGGGGGGGAGGGGGCAGATCAGAGCTCCAATACTGATTGGAGGAGAGGGATTCAAGGCTGGGGAAAATCAGGGAGGGGGTGCCCACGTGCCCCAGCTCCATCTAATGCATCCAAATAGAGGGGTCCCCCTGCCTGCTAAGCCTCTCTCCTGCTTCCAGTTTTAGGAGGCTGAGTAGAGCCTGTAGTGTGACTGGGTCAAGTTAGGGCTGAGTCAGGGGAGGAGGGGGAGGAAGGGTCCCTCCCTTTCAAAATGACTGACAATACTGATCTGGAGAGTGAGAGGAGGCAGACATCCCCGTCCCCCCCCTCCACCCAGTTACAGGAGGAAGGGGTTAGTGTTTGGGGGTGGGGGTCCCAGGGTACAGGTCAGACCCCCTACCCAGAGGTGAGATGAAGGCCGGTGGAGCCCCAGGATCAGGGGGCACAGGGCTGAGACATAGCTGGTTCAGAGTGAGTGTGGCTGGAGGTGGAGGCTGGAAAGAGTTGGTGAGGGACAGGCCAGTGGTTGTGCCAGGGGCTCCAGTTGACAGGAAGAGGTTGGAGGCCTTGAGGGGGGGAGGGGAAGGAAGGGAGCAGGCCCTGGCCAAGTCACCAAAACAGTTCAGGTCCATGAGGTCAGCATTGGGTCCCAGGAAAGATTCTGGTGTCTTCTGTGTTGGGGGCGTCGGGGCCAGTGGCACTGTCGGTAGAGGTCTCCCCACGGCCTCTGGCAGGGAAGCCCCCAACCTTGCTGAGGTCAAATGCCCCAGGACTCCGTGCAGAGACTTCTCCAGCCAGAAGCTTCAGCTCCCCAGTACTGCGGTCCGAGGTGGACAGTGACGTCCTAAGGCGGTCAAAGTCCAAGAATTCATCTGGCTGTGCATCAAAACCCCCAATCACTGGGGTGCCATTGGTGCTGGGCTTGGCTGGGGAGCCTCCCCAGGTGTCTGAGAAGGCCGGCGCCCGTGCCCACTGGTCAGTGGCGGTGGACAGGCCCCTGACTGGGGCCTCACCTGCGCCATCAGCTCCCCCCAGGGGTCTGGGGTCCCTGCTTCTCCAGCAGGAGCCCTGGGGGGCCCCCAAGGGTCAGAGGGTAGGACGGCTGGAAGGACAGGACGGTCCCAGGGATCAGAAGAGGGTGGGTAGAGGCAGGGCCGTGAAGACATCAGCCAAATCCATGAGAGGCGTCTCCTTGACCCTACTCTCCCTCTTGCTTTCTTCCATGATGCCATCTGCAGCCTCAGGTCATGGCCTGGACAGATCCGCTCCTCCTGGTCAGCCTTCCTTGCTCTTGGCCAGGGCCAGATGCAACTGCAGCTCTTCCTCTCTCTGCTGCTCTGGGGGAGGCCTGCTCTGCCTCCGGGGGTGTCCCAGACCCCACAGCCACCGAGGACGCTGTGGCCCTCTGGGCCAGCTTCATCTTGGTCTTGAGGGTGTAGGCCCGCTCTTCCCGCAGGCGGTCCTCGTCTGGCAGCAGGGCCACCAGCTGCTTGGTCTTCTCGTGCACATTGATGCCCTGGTCCTTGCCATCTTTGTCCACGTACTGGAAGTCTTTTGGGGTCTGCACTGCGTACATGTTCCCCTTGCACTGCTGGGACACGCGCTCCAAGCTTGGTCTTGATCAGGTACTCCATGAGCTTCATGGCCTTGTAGACATGCCTCCAGTTCTTCCCATGGTCATTGAGCCTCTTCCACGTCATGCTCATGATCTCCAAGAAGGAGACCATGTTGTAGGTGAGGTCAGCGATCTCAGACATGAGGGAGCTTGAGGGCCCCCACGGGTAGTTGCTAGTAGCCTTGCACACCTTGATCTCGGCCTCCGAGTAGTTGTGGATGATGTTCTTCATTTGCTGGAGCAACCAGGAAGTCAACATGATGGTGCCAGGGCAGGGCTCCCTGAGACCAGGAGACTGGGAGGGTAGGGAAGGGGGTGTGTCCACCTCAGGATCTGGTCACTGCATCCAGGGAATGCTCAAGCTCTGGCTCCTGGGAGGGGGCAGAGGGGGGGCCCACCACAGAGAGCAGGGGAAGCAGCCGGGAAGAGGAAGCAATTTATTTTTCTTTAAAAATAAGATTAGAATCAGCTTTTAAGCAAAAACAAAACAGAAACAAATCAAAACAAAAAACCCTAGAGATTATTAAGAAAAAATGTACCCATATATTCTACCCTTTTAACTTCATTTTTAAAGTTACTTTTGACTTAAGGCTTAAGTTACCGTGTGATCTTAAAGATCTATAATTTTATGTCAAAAAGTTTATAAATTTAAAATAAAAAAGAAAGACAACTGGGTGGCACAGTGGTTAGAGGCCTGGACCTTGTGACAGGAAAAACTGAGTTCAAAATTAGCTGTGGACACTAGCTTTATGACCCTGGACAAATCACCTAACCTCAATTTCTTCATCTGTAAAATGGGGATAACAGTAGTAACTACGTTCCAGGGTTGTTGGGAGGATAACATAATACTGATAAATGTCTTACAAATCTCAAAGTGCTATAAAAATGCTTGCTATTATTAAAACATTCAAATGACTCAAATACTCTTACAACTGATGTGTTATTACTTGAGCCTGTGGTTAGCCAAGATCACCTCATAACCTTGTACCTAAACCAGAGGCAGGATTAAGGCAGTGGTTCTCAACCTGTGGGTTATGTTCAATTTGTAACAAAGAAAATACATCCTGCATATCAGATATTTACATTACAATTCATAACAGTAGCAAAATTACAGTTATGAAGTAGCAACAAAAATAATTTTATGCTTGGGGGTCACCGCAACATGAGGAACTGTATTAAAGGATTGTGGCATTAGGAAGGTTGAGAACCACTGTATTAAGGGAATGGAAATGCCTCCCTCAAAAGCAGAGATTTTAAAAGTAACTTCAAGGCACCCTGAAATTCAAGCTATTAACTATAGATCCATGAGTCACAGAGTAAAGAATGTAAAGAGATACAACTCCCACAGCATGTTTACTTAAACAAAAAATATACCAGAAAATACATTGTCCTTGTCAACATAGTTAATTTTTTTTGTGTGTTCTCAGCAGTACCTAGAAACTCTCCCTGTTATGATCTCTGTAATATAGAGGAAAAAGGGAGAGATTTGGACTCAGAAACTGGATTCAAATTTCTGTTCTGCTTGTTGCCTATATAACTTTTTTATCCTCTCAAAATCTAAGTTTCATAGTCTATAAAATGAAAGACTAAATTACTTTTTAATCTCTTCCAGCCTTAGACCCTCTGACAGCTGAAAAATAATGAAACAACAACCTAGAGAAGCTGTATATTTTACCTAAGGTCTCATTGCATTACCGTATCATAAACAATTAATAATAAAAATAATTTTGAACCACATATGGAATGTAGACCACACTTAGAGAACCACTGCTTGAATAATCATCATTATATGTATGTATGTATGTATGTATGCATATAGATATATGTGTATCTGTATGTGCATATGTGTATACATGCTTATGCATGTTTATATGTGTATGTATATGTATGTAGACACATATACAGATATATATTTATATATATTTGCAGTTTGTAGTATCAATTCTTTTCAGAGTTAGAATAATATCTAGACAATTAGAATTTCAATCAAGGTAATTACTTAAGTGTAAGTCAAACGGAGGAAGATGCAGAATTAATATAAAATAGAATGAAAGTAAAAAAGGCAGTTTTGATTTTATTTTTTACATAATTATTTTCTTTAGGATAGCTGTATTATAGTCAGTGTCATTTTTTCCAGTTATCTTAGTAAGATGTTCAGATATTGTAGATACTACAGCTATGAGAACCATCAATAGACATATAATTGCAAAGCATGAGCAATAGGTTGTCAAAGAAAATTAAAGAAATGATATTAGGACCCTTTACAAAAAAACAAGTCTAGTTCATTGATATTTTTACAAGATTGAAGATTAAGTGTCAGACTTGGAGGATACTTTAAGGCAGAACAGTGATCACGAAGCTAGAGAAATAATAAGATTTTGTTTTAGTGTTTATAATCAATTTGTAATAAATCAGATAACTGGAAAACATAGAAAGACTCAGGACCTAAAGCCTCCATGCTTATTGGACAAGTTCTAAAGAAGAGATCAACTTTTAAATGATCTATGTTTGTCCCTTTAACTTTAGAATGAGATAATTCATATTTTCCTAAAATATGCAATCAGGATGAAGAATAATTGTGGCCTAATCACTTGTATACTGCCTCAAATTACATAAATTGATAACAGTTTATAGAGGGGGAGGGCAAAAGAGAACTCAGTAGCCAAGAGGTCATTCTTTCTTTGGGTAGATATACTAACATTATTAGCATCACTCTATTACAAAAGAATTATACACATACATTTCAGTCCATCCTACATACAGCTCTAGACGTGATTTTCCTTCTGCTCAGGTCTGACACTGTCAGTCCCTGCTTAATCAATTCTGGAGGTTTCCTATTTCCTCTAGTATAAAATGTAATCTCCTTGGTTTAGCTTTTAAAGCTGGTAACATAAGAACCCCCACTTATCTTTTCATCCTCATTGGGCAATACTTACCGGCTCACACGCTGTCTTCCAACCAACTTAGCCTAGTCTCTGTTCCTCAGATTGGACATTCCATTGCCCAGGCTCTATGCCTACCCATTGCCATCTCCCATGACTGAAATGTACTCCCTCTACACTTCCACCTCAAAGAATGCCACTCTTACTTCAGGATACACATCAAGCATTGCTGTCTTAGTGAATCTCTCCCATTTTCTAGTGTTCTTCCTCCCAAACCACCTTGTATATGTTTGTATTTATTCACACATTTCTCCTGTTTTTATCCTGTATGAGTGGGTGTATAGACACATGTGTTATCTCTCCCATTTTGATGTAAGTTTTTCTGAAGGGCTTTTCTGAAGGGTTCCTAAATTATATATTGCAGCAAAAGTCCATCTTATTCACACTAGTATTGTTTGTTTTAATTCATTGTTAGTTTTCAACATTCACTTCCACAAGATTTTCAGTTCCAAATTTTCTCCTCATCTATCCCCTCCCCCACCCAAGAAAGCATGCTTTCTGATTACCCTTTTCCCCAATCTGCCTTCCCTTCTAACATTCTGCCGCCCTCACCTCCTTCTCTTATTTTCTTCCCTTCTATTTTACTGTAGGACAAGATAGATTTCTATACATCATTGCCTTTATATCTTATTTCCCAGTTGCATGTAAAATTAAAAAAAAAATTTTTTTTTAACTTTGAGTTCCACATTCTCTCCCTTCCTCCCTTCTCACCTACCCTCATTGAGATGACAAGGAATTTGATACAGGTCATACAAGTGTAGTCATACAAAACACCTCCATAATAGTCATACTATGAAAGACTAACTACATTTTCCTCCATCCTATCCCCACCCCAATTTATTCTATTTTCTCCTTTGATCCTGTCCCTCCTAAAAAGTGTTTGCTTCTGATTACTCCCTCCCCCCATTTGCCCTCCCTTCCATTATCCCCTCTTCTTTTATCTCCTTCCCTGCTTCTTTCCTGTAGGATAAGATAGATTCCCATACCCAATTAAGTGTGTATGTTATTCCCTCCTCAAGTCAAATACAATGAGAATAAGGTTCACTCATTCCCTCCCACCTTCCTTTTTTCCCCTCCACTGTTAAAGTGGTTTTTTTTGCCTCTTTTGTGTTAGATAATTTAATCTATTCTACCTCTCCCTTTCCCCTTCTCCCATTATATTCCTCTCTCCTTAATTTTTTAGATATCCCTTCATGTTCAACTCACTCCTATGCCCTTTGTTACAAATATCATCTTTCTATGTCAGAATATAAACAGTTCAACTTGTGATTTCTCTTTACTGTTTACCTTTTCATGTTGCTCTTGAGTTTTGTATTTGAAGTCAAATTTTGTATTGAACTCTGGTCTTTTCATCAAGAATGCTCTAAAGTCCTCTTTCATTGTATGTCCATTTTTCTTCTGAAGGATTATACTCAGTTTTGCTGGGGAGGTAATTCTTGGTTTTGATCTTAGCTACTTTGACCTTTGGAATATCATATTCCAGGCCAGTGAATCTTGTGTTATCCTGATTGTGTTTCCACAATACTTCAGTTGTTTCTTTTTGACTACTTGCAATATTTTCTCCATGACAGAATTTGGCTACAATATTCCTAGGAGGGTTTTAATTTTTTTTTTTTTTTTTTTTTTGGTGATCTCTTCTAGGAGGTGTTTGGTGAATTCTTTCAATTTCCATTTCCCCCTTTGTTCTAGAATATCAGGGCAATTTTCCATGATAATTTCTTGAAATATTATGTCTAGGCTCTTCTTTTGATCATGGCTTTCAGGTAGTCCAATAATTTTTAAATGATCTCTCTGGGCTCTGTTTTCCACACCAGTTGCTTTTCAAATGAAATATTTCACATTGTCTTCTTTTTTTTTATTCTTTTGGTTTTATTTTATAATTTGATTTTTTTTATAGAGTCATTAGCTTCTATTTACTCTATTCTAATTTTTAAGGAATTATTTTCTTCAGTGAGCTTTTGGGACTTCTTTTCCATTTGGCCAATACTGCTTTTTATTTTTTTGTTTTATGCTTTTTTGGAGGTAGGAAGGCAGGGCAATTGGAGTTAAGTGACTTGCCCAATGTCACATGGCTAGTAAGTGTTAAGTATCTGAGGCCAGATTTGAACTCAAGTCCTCCTGACTCCAGGGCCAGTGCTCTATTCACTGTGCCACCTAGCTGTTCCTAATTCTGCTTTTTAAGAGATACTTTTCCTCACTGACTTTTTGGACCTTGTTTGCCATTTAGGTTAGTCTATTTTTAAGATGTTACTTTCTTCAGTATTTTGGGTTGTCTCCTTTACCAAACTCTTGATTTGCTTTTCATGATATTCTTGCATTACTCTTATTTCTCTTCCCAATTTTTCCTCTAATTCTCTTATTTTCAAAATTCTTTTTGAGCTCTTCCATGACCTGTGACTGAGGTTTCAGTTGTAGGGGCTTTAACTTTATTGTCTTCTTTTGGTTTTATTTTTGATCTTCTTTGTCACTAAAGTAAGATTTGATAGTTTGGGGTTTTTTTGGTTTTTTTGTTTTTTGCTGTTTGCTCATTTTCCCAAGCAATTACTTAACTTTTTAACTCTTTGTTAAGGTAGGATTCTGCTTCCAGTGTGTGTGTGTGTGTGTGTGTAGAAGGTGAGGGGGAGCAGAGGGGGAAGGGTATACTGTCCCAAGCTTTAGCAGTTTTGTGCAGATGATTTCAGAGATACTTCTAGGGACCTGTAAAATTTCAGTTCTTTTAAAGTGCTATGATCAAAGAAGAGCTGTTTACTCCTCTCCTGGCATGTTTTCTGATCTGTGAGTGACCACAAATATTATTTTCTGCCTTGGAACTGTGAGGCGGATTTCCTCTCCACTGTTGCTATAAGCTCCACCATGCCAGTGCTTCTCAGTGACACCACCCAGGACTGTGACCCAGAATGAGACATGGGTAGCAAGAGAAGCCCACCTCAGCACCAACAAAGAAATCCCTGGAATACCCCTGTGATCAGTCACTCAATCCCCCCAATGTCTGTGGGCCAAGAATTCTGGAAGCAACCACTGTTGCTGTTGCTGTTTCTGCCCCTGCTGCTGCTGCCTGCACCACCCTGGGGCTGGGGCTAGACTGTGCTCTTCTCTTACCCAGGTCCCACGGACCTTCTCTACTGACCTTCCAACTTGTCTTTGGCTTTTGTGGTTTGAGAAATCTGGAAACTTCCACAACTGCCAGTGATTCAGTTCCCTGAAATCTGCTCCAGCCTTGTCTGTGCAGGCATGGCCCATGCTGGACTATGCTCTTCTCTCAGACTGGTGCAACAGATATTTCCTGTTGATCTTCCAGATTATCTTGGGCTGGAAATTTGTTTTGCTCTGTCATTTTGTGGGTTCTGCTACTGTAGAATTTGTTTAGAGTCACTTTTTACAGATATTTGGATGGGTTTGGGGGAGAGCTTAAGCAAGTGCCTGCTTTTACTCTGTTATCTTGGCTCTGCACAGTATTGTTATTTTGATGTTATATAGCTGTGAACCAGGAAATGTTATGATCTGAGAAAAGTCAGAAGTAAAAATAATCTATGAGGCAATGAGAAAGACGCATGGCAGACGTAAGTAGAATATAGCATTTTTACAGAGATGAATTTTGTATTAAAAGTGTCATACAAAACAGTATTACATCCTATATTAAGAATGAGAAAACAGCCTTAGTGATTGAGAGTCTTCCTGTACATTGGAAGAATGTAACATCATTGGAACAGTTGTAAAAAAATATACAGAAGTATCACAAAGTGTGAAGGAGTGTGTAGGCTGTATATTTTTCACAATCTGCACTGATAGAATATCTATCTGCCAGTACCCCCCCCAAAAAAAATAGATACATCAAACAATTGTTAAACATTAGCAAAAGGATATTGGTTGGACTGATGTTGGTTCCAAGTGATCACTGTCTATATTGTACTGCTTATGGTTATTCAAAGAGTACTTGCAATGTTTCTTCTACATAAGTTGTAAGTAGTCACCCTATGCCTCTCCAGAAGATTATCTGTTTTAGTATTTTCCTGTCTTATTCCAAGTTGAACTAGGTTGCTGTGAATATTATGACAATACTAAGAGTCTGTGAGTCAAAGTTAGTGGTAATTCTGGTTTTCTGTTTTAACTCATAAATATTGCTGATTGATGATTCAGATGGAATGCTTCACAGGTCAGGATAGAATATAGTAGACTCGTGTAAGGCACAGATTTAAAATTATATGATTCAAGGGACTTTTAATTTTAATGGGGACTGATACAGACTTGATATCAGATTGCCAGTTTCCCACAGATGCCTTAGGATTCTTGCATCTTTTTTTTTTTTCAGCACATCATTTTGCTTTATTGACATTCAGCTAAATAAGGATTAAGTGACAGATTTTAGTTCTATATGCAGATCTCTGGAATTTTTTCAAAGTTTCCTTTTGCCAGTACTAAGAATCTTTTTAGGGATTTGAGAGACAAATCGGGGAAGAGAAAGCCAAGTAAGTGATCCCCACTGTTCACTGATGTAGAAAGATCAACAAGGATATAAATGTAACATTATTCTTAAAAACACAGTACTGAAAATTCTTAGGATGATAGCTCTCAAAAGAGACGAACAATTACCTTTCAGATACTTTTTATGATGGATTATGACACAGGTATGAAGTAAATGGAAAGCGATAGGCAAGAAGAGATAAAGAGAGAGATCTCAAGAGGAAAACAAGACAAGAGTACTAGGCCCAGCCTTACCCACTGATACTTGAGATAAGGTTAAGAACCTAATCTTGGGAATTTTCTCCTTTTTCTCTTCATCCTGCCTATTAATTTCTTGACCAAGCCATCTCCAATTAAAGCAACTTACTATGATTCAAAGTTCTTTGAATTTTATATTTCCTGACTTCTGCAATTTATATTTGTAACCTCAATTCTAGGGTTTATTTTTTTATTTTTGCATTAAATAATGAATGTGAAATCACTTTAATAAATCTTTCCTATGATCTTTTTTTATTCTCATTTCAAACATAAAATAGCTCTAGGGTCTAAATATTAATATAAAAACTTTTAGTAGCTTAATGCGTTTTATTAAAACTAGACTGAGAAAGGTTGTAACTTGTAATTTTTTTTTTTAAATTTGGAAGTGAACTGTGAATGCTATCTGCATGCTGTTTAAGATTTAGAAAACTATCATTTTGGGGGTACACTGGGCTTACTTGTAAACTTATTGTAGCACTATTTTCTCTTGGTTGTTTAGAGGTTCTTGAATTTCAATTCTTATTTATACAAAATGCTACTAGATCACTAGATCTATGATTTCATTAAAATAAGAAACAACCATGAGAGGGAACTCCAAAGACTATAGGGATAGTTTTTTGTTGTTGTTGTTGTTTTGAAATTTTTACTTTTATTAGTTGTTTTGAGCATAAGAGGATAAGGGTCTTTCCTTGGGTCATATAATCAGTCTGTCACAGGGGCAGAATTTTGACAGACGTGTTTTGGGCTTTGAACTGGCTTTCTATCCCATTACAATACTATACTTCTCTTGAGGTGTGTGTGCGCATGTGTGTGTGTTTCATTAAAGGAAGTACACTTTTTGGTAGTTTAATACAAGACAATTTCACCCTACCTTGAAGGAACTTCACACTATATTTTGATGTTATTCACTTTATAATAATTAATTAGTAATTAATTGAAATTCTTTGCAATGTATAGAATATTTGCTCTCTACAGATAGTAGATAATCTTTGGCTTATAAATATATTCTGCCTGTTTTGATGCTGTATTCCTGGGAGTGTTTTGCTTTTCTTCTAACCATTGGGAGTCTATATGTGTGCAAAAAGAAAACACTCAGAATTGCTAATGTTCGGTGATGAAGGCTAGAGCCTGGTTTTAAAGTAATAAGCAACCTCGTTTCCTCCTACATGTGTTTGGCTCTCTGAAGTTGTATAAATAAACTCAGTTTTTCTTTCCCTCCTACCTGTGTTCTTATATTTTCCCAACTGAGATCATAACATATGTTGATCTATTGAATTATCTGTTCCCTTCCCCTTATCTCTTTCAACTTCAATTATCCCCTAATACATGCTGTCTTTCCCCATAGCAAAATAGAGTCTATCCCTCAATATCCCATAAACGTACACCACCTAACCCCTACCTTTATTAGATTCTTTGCATTTTAAAATGTATCTTAATATCATATTAATTTTTTGTTGTTGTTTTATACTGTTTGTCTCCTGTGGAGCTTGAAGTTCATGAAAACCCCCATGATTTTTCTGCACAATCTCTTATGTAACCTTGCTTCCTCCAAGAGCCCTGACTGCAGTTTCAAAAGACTCTGGTTTGATTCCTGGTACATCCATTTGCTATCAATGTGACCTCAAACCAGTAACTACTTCTGTGGGCCTCAGGTTCCTCATCTGTAAAATGAACTAGATGTCCTTTATGGTTCCTTCCAGCTCTAATAATATGAATGCAGTGTTGTATAAGTTGAAATTGATTTTTTGAATGCAAAGGGAGAATTTTATGTGTATCTGTGTCAGGAATTTGTAACCATCTTTGTGTCATGGATCCTTTTGGAAGAAGAGTAAAGCCAATATAGTTCTCTCAGAATAGTATCTGGTGACCTTAAATACATAGAATTAGAAAGGAAACCAATTAAATTGAAATACATGTTATTAACATATTAATTATATTTTAAGAATTAAATTAAATTAATCAGAATGTCAAA
>JAQQSV010003098.1:0-17906 GCA_028646515.1 Pseudochirops corinnae | reverse complement strand
TTTCTGTAGAGGGACAGGGTGGAGAGTGGTTGGGGGGGGCAGGATAGCAAGAAGGGACATGTAATCAGACTCTCACAGTGTGCTCACTGTGGAGAGGTTCTGCGTAATTTTACATGTTCAGCCTGTATTTGATTGCTTGTCCTTCCAGTGGGGGTGGGTGACGAGGGAGGAAGAGAAAGAATCTAGAATCTAAAGTTTTATAGTCACATGTTAAAAATATCTGTCTATCTATCTATCTATCTATGCAATTATTATTATTATATTATTATTATTATTATATTATTATTATTAACTACATCCAGCTGGAACTTGAGATACACAGGCACTGTGGTTGGGAGATCCATCCTGCCCTACCGAAAAGTCAGAGGGGTGAGGGGGGGAAGACATAGGAGAGAATAGATTGGGGGAGGGGGGATACACTGGGATGGGTGTTTTGGGGCAGTGGGTAGGAGAAATATGGGGAGAAAATATGTAACTCAAAATCTTGTAGAAATGAATGATGCAAACTAAAATAAAATTTAAAAAAAATACAAAAATAAAAATACTTCCTCACACACTCTCAGCATACTTAAACCTTTCTGAAACTGATATCAATTATTTAGAGACAGGAGGGGCTTGGATGAAACCTCATTTGTCCCCAAACTTTCTTATTTATTTTTCACATTTCTCATCAAACCTTTAATTACCCTTCCAGATCTCTCAAAACCATTTTCCTCCTTTTTTACTCAGTAATTCCTTCCATTTGTTAACCACACAACAAAATGGTCCAAATCTTTTACTGGCCTCTTGCTTTGGTCATTGAAACTTGCTATAGAAGGGATAAACTGGGACATGTGACATTCCAAATATGAGAGGATAACCATCCTTGGCTCTGTTTAAATTTGGGTAAAGTCACAGATATCCATCCATGCAGTATTTGGTGCCACCTCACAGCTGGACTCAGGAACAGGTGGGAAAACATTCCTTTTCACAGGAATTTCGTGGGTTTGACCAGAGAGGTCCCATTCCAGGTGAGGCTAGAACTGCCCCTTTGGCCTTTACCCGATATAGACTTCCATCAGCATTTCATAGGATCACACTCCTCTGAGTGGCTTGTGGCCCTGATGTGGGCTACCATACTCGATTCAAACTTCAAAACAAGATTTTGTTATGGTCTCAGATCCCTTTTATCTCAAACAAGCTTCCCTAACCACAGCTCAGCGCCAGCTTTACCTGCAATAAGCAATGAACATTTTTACCAGGCTTCTCAAATGCAAGGAATTACATTTACTATCATTGTTTTCCCTCTCGTAATGACCTTGCCTAGTAGAGATAGTTTCTAGAGGCTCTGGCAGTTTTACAACATAAGAAGTAGCTAAGGTAGGGAGGGGCTGATAGTGTGCCCTTGCTTTCTCCATTCTGATACATGCAAGGGGCACTGTTCAGGAGAACACTTTCATCAATTTCCCCCTTCTTTTACCTACAATACCAATTAACAACCTTAAGTTTTGAGCCTTAAAACAATTGCCCAGATGACCTAGTTCACAATCTTACAACATTGCCAAAAAAATTGTTTCTCTCATTTATTTACCTTATGGCCCTAAGGCCAAAGGTCCTATATGCTTTAGCTAACGAGAGACCACACTCCATTCTACACATTTATGTCTTAGAACTCTGACTTTCCTTAAAAACTCAATGCAGGTATCACATCTTGCATGGAGCCTCTCTTAATCCCCTCAAATTCTAGTGTTTTACCAAGTTATTTTGTGTTTATTTTGTATATTCCTATATGTACATTTTTGTCTCTCCTGATTAGTGGGCTGTTTTAGTTCTTCCTCTGTATTCCTAGCACCTAGTGCATAGTCAGAGCTTAATAATTGGCTTTTCAAAGCATGCTCATCCTGATAGTCTTTTATTGTGCTAGCTGTAAGGTACAGATAGATGGTTCATGGAATTTTCCTTTTCTGATGTGATTTTTAAACCAAAAAGTTAGAATGCCCGATTAAATGGCCTTTTAATTTCTTGTGTGAATTTTTTTTTTGGCCACTTTGTATATTTTCTTCCAAGTTTCTTTACCTTTATTTTTTAGTCAGATAAGAATATTTGCTAATATTTTAACATTATATTTCTGTCATTCCAGTTTCATGTCTTGTTAGACATGTAAGAATTTTATATTATTTTCCCCTACTAGAACTTGACATTTCTGTAATTCATTAAATCTTTTTTTATTCAAACTATTTTTGTTTTCAGCTTTTGCTACTGCTTTTTCTTATTCCAGGGTTCTAGCCTTTAAAAAAATTATCCACTCACTTTTATTCAGTAATTTATTTTACAAATATTAACTCTTTCTCCTATTGTTGTCCCTTTCACTGAACAATTTAAAAAGATCCTGAAAAATAAAATTGACCTTACATATTAATGTAGCCAAATAAACTTCCATATTTGCCTCATCCAAAAATGCTTGTTCCATCTGGCATTTTAAGTCCATCATTTCTCTGGCAAGGGTTAAGTAGCATGTTTCTTCATTAGCCCTCTGGACTCATGGTTTGTTATTGCATTGATAAGAATTGCACCTCTTTGTTTTCTTACATTTGGTGTACCTTTCATACTGTCTTAGCAAAGGAAGAAGTTACAGAGGCCATACAGTTCATCATAGACCTGAATAAGTATCCATTCAACAAGAACTTAGTAAGTGTTCTTTTAGTCCTTACTTTGACTTGAAGACCTCTAGTGATTGGGACCCACTCTGCCCCTAGGTAGCCCATTTCCAGTTCTTAGGAAGATTTTCCTTACATCAAGCCTAAAAATTTTCTTTCTTGCAAATTCTGTTTTCCTTACTTTGTATGCTATGTAGTTTGTTGATAAAATTCCTAAAATGTAACATCAAAAACATCTATCCAAGGTAGAATACAACATAGCTAGCATACTACCATAGCTAGACATGATGCCTTAATGTAGCTGAAGAACACAGGTTTTTTTGGGCTACTATATTGCACTATTAACTTATAGTTTGCTCTACTTTTAATCTTTTAATCTACTAAAACCATCAAATTTGTGTCTTGTGACTTGAGCTCTTTGAGGGAAGTTAGGCATTCCTTTGTCTCCTTACTTATCTTCAGTTTCCACTCTGTGGTAGCTATATTTGACTTGACCTTTCCAGGTCTAATGTTATTCAATTTCGCAAGAGAAAAATGAAAGCAAAAAAGAGGCCAGAGGTTTTTTTTCCCCTTGTATTAACAGTTTCCTATCTACCCTGAGCAGCAATTCTGTTCTTTACTTGAGCTTCCTCTTTTCCAGTATAATGATAGTATTATTTCTGTTCTTTTTTTGGATCTTTACCTAACTGCATCCTTCTTCTCCTTTCTTCAACAATAATCATTTATTAAGTACTTACTGTGTACCAGTCACTGAACTAAATACTAGGGAAAGGCAAAAACTTGGTACTTCAAGGAGGGTATTCTACTCATTGAGACAACTTGTCAACAACTACACACCCATACACACACACACACACACACACACGCATGCACACACACACACAAACAGTGTAAATAGGGGATGATTTCACATGGAATTCATTAGCAGTGGGAGTTGGAAGGAAGAAAGGCCTCTTGCAGAAGATGAGATTTTATCTTATTTTTTTAAAATTGATGTCTTTTTATTTACTTTTAGTTTACAACATTCAGTTCCACAATCTCTTAAATTTCAAATTTTCTTCCCCTTCCTCTCTTTTTCCTCCCCCCCCATAGTGGCATGTAATCAAATATAGGTTCTACAAATACTTTCACACGGAACGTTAGTCATGTTATAAAGAACTATAACCACTGGGTGAACAATGAAAAAGAAGGGATGAAACAAAACAAAACACAAATGAGAGAGAGCAAATAGTTTGCTTCAATCTTCAGACTCTGTAGTTCTTTCTTTGGTTGTGGATATCCCTTTCCATCATGAATTTTTTGTACAACGTGTCTGTAATTGTGTACAGAGTCCTTCTGGTTTTGCTCCTCTTGCTTAGCATCAGTTTATGTAAGTCTCTCCAGATTATTATGAAGTCTGTCTGCTCCTCATTTCTTATAGCACAGAGGTATTCCATTACATTCATATACCACAACTTGTTCAGCCATTCCCCAATTGATGGACATCCGCTTAATTTCCAATTCTTTGCCACCACAAAAAGAGCTGCTATAAATAATTTTGTACATTTGGCTCCTCCTCCCACTTCTCTGATCTTTTTGGGATATAACCCTAGAAGTGGTATTGCTGGCTCAAAGGATATGCACTTATTTATAGCCCTTTGGGCATAGTTCCAGATTGCTCTCCAGAATGGTTGGATCAGTTCACAACTCCATCAACAGTGCAATAGTATTCCAATTTTTTCACATCCTCTCCAGCTTTATCATTTTCCTGTCTTGTCATCTTAGCCAATCAGACAATGAGATTTTAATTGAGTCTCGAAAGATGCCAGGAGTCAAAGGTAAAGGGTGCTAGCATTCCAGGATGGGGACAGTGAAAGAAAAGTGCAATACTCTTCTTTCCAGTTCTTTACTATTACGAAAAGCGGAGTATCATATGGTAGCATACATGGGGCCTTTCTGTCTTTGACTTCTGTAGTTTTATGCCAAATAATTGGATCTTTGGGTGAAAGGGTATGAATGTTTTAGGTTTTTTCTTCACATAATTGCGAGTTACTTTTCTGAATGGTTGGATAACTCACAGTTCCACCAACAGTACATTCCTGTAGTTATCTTTTCTCAGCTTCTCCAGCATTGATTATTCTCAGCTTCTGACATCTTTAAAACTTGAAGGACATCATCTTAAAAAAAAAAGAAAGTTTTATTAATGTCTTTTGTCTTTTATAACACCCTCATTTCCTGATATATATTACACCAATAGATCTGTCCTTTGACACAAAGAAAAAGTTATTGTTTGCAGATACAGTGACTATACCCATGTAATAGTTCCCATAACTATAGTTCCTCAGGCGGGAATCATAGTTTATCGTCTCTCTGGCACCTAGATATTAGCTCCTAGAAATATTAGGGACCAAGTCATTGTATCGAATCTGAGTTCAATTGCTCTTCAGTTTTCTTTTTTTCTTTTAAAAATTCTTCATACTGTTCTCCTTGTTTTGCTTTCTTTAGGTTTGGAAAAGTCTTCTCTTGTAAAAGTCTTCTCTTGTTTTTCTGAATTCCTTATATTTGCTGTTATTCATATTGCAGTAATATTTGATTACATCACAGTTTAGCTTTTCTTCTATTGATGGGTAGGCACCTACTTTGTCTTCAGATTCCTAGCTACGACAGAAATGCTGCTGCAGATATTTTGGTACTTATGGAACTATGTCCAAAAGGTTATTAAATTCTTTCCTCCCTCCCTATATTTCCTGGAAACTGTATTGTTAGAATAAACATTCATTCTGGTTTTTTTTCCTGTTTAATTTAAAAAAGATCTTTAGGAAACAATCCCATGATCTTTCTTGGAAACTCCTGTTTCTAGGATTTTCTTCTCTCATAAAGTTCATTTTTGTTAACCTTATTTCTTTTTCATTTAAACCCATTTTCTCTTTTTTGTAAACTAAATAGACAGAAATTTCTTGTCAGATATAATTCAAAATTTGTTTTTTTTTTCTTAAAATGAAGTAACTCTGCTTTTCAATTTACTTTAACATTGTTCTGTTTTAGGTGCTATAGAAATAACTGAAGCAGCCCTTGTAAGAGATATTTTATACGTCTTCCAGGGAATAGATGGCAAATACATCAAAATGAATGATTCTGAAAATTGCTATAAAGTTGAAGGAAAGGTATAGTTATATATTGCAACATTTGAAAAGGAAAAATGGCTGGGGACCTTGCTTTGGGTTTGTGTTATATGTTTTGGGGACTAAGGAAAAAGTGACTTATAGAAATTGATGTGATGGTATCCATGCTCAAAAGTAATCTTTGTCCCTTACCCTTTCTTGAAATGTGGGACTCAGGCAGTAGATTAGGAGAGCTGATCTTAGAAATTTACTTGCTTTGTTTTTGTGACAGCTAAAGATAAATTCAAAGCTGGTTTGACTATAATGACTGGTTCGAAGTAGTTTTTTGTTTAGTTGAGTACTTGGTCTCCTATTTTACTTCTCACTAGTACAACTCCATCTTTCACCTTTGAGTACCAATGTCACAAGGTTTACTTATATTGTTTCTGATGTTAGTGTCTTTGCTATTGATTTGAGATTACATTTGAGGTCCAGATAGAATTGTTTTATATTTTCCAATAAATAAAGAAGAAGGGATGATGTCACATTCAGCCCAGTATTTCATCCTTTTCTTTAAAAACTGACCATGTCAACTTTGGTCCCATAAACCAGTTAATTGGACTTTAGGCCAGGTGGAGAAGAAGTAAGTGTACACTGGGTACAGGTTTCTAGTTCCTTAGGGGGATGACTTAAGAATGGATTGCACACTAGTTATAGAATTACAGAGAAATTCATTCAAAAATATTTATTGAGCAGGAACAAGAAGGGGAAAAAGTGTGTAGTACATAATCTTTTCTAATATTGTTTGAAAATGAAATCTTTTAAAGCTCACCTTTAGGGCTATTTTATCATTGTCCTTAGACTACTTATCTCTTCATCCTGTGTCTACTGATATGTTTACTTACATTTTTAAGGATGATATATTCACTAATTTTAGCTTTTAGCTTGTTGAAGCAATTTACTCCTTCTTTAGACTGCCATTAAAAAGTTATTGGCATTAATGCTTGAGAAATGTTATTTTTAAAATTCTAATTTTTAAACATAGATTTTTAATTGTTAATTACTGGTATGTTGAATTTTTAGGCAAACCTAACCAGGTCTTTGAGAGATACGACAATAAGACTTGCTGAGTTAGGATGGCTGCATAATAAAATTAGAAAATACACCGACCAGAGGAGTTTAGATCGAGCATTTGGACTTGTAGGTCAGGTATGTTTATTACCAATTTAAGTACTTTTTTGGTTTCTTTCACTTTGAGATATGCTTCCTTCTCTGATTTCCTGAGATGAAAAGGAAAAGACTTAATTTGATTCAAAGTCAGCATTTCTTAAAAAAAAACTACAACTATTTTTGATATGATAGGTAAATGAAATGCATGTGTAGGTTTTGCTTATATTAAATATCAGAATCATGGATTAAAAAAAAATTTGAGTTGGCTAGTCTATTCATTCTGAATCTTAAGAGAACATTTAATTTATACATGTATTGAGCAAAAACGTGACATTCATTTTTTCTGATTCAAAATTCAAGCAAACTGTGGTAGGTATGGGAGAGAGCAAACAAGCATTTATTAAGTACTTGCTATGTGCCAGGTATTATGCTAAGCTCTTCACACAAATTATCTCATTTGATCCTCACAAAAAATCCTGTGAGGCTGATGCTAGTATAATTTACAATTGAGAAAACTGAGGTAGATAAAGGTTACGTCAGTTTCCACAGTCACACAGCTAGTAAGTGTCCAAGGCTATATTTGAACTTATATCTTTTTGACTCTAGGCCCAGTACTCTATCCACTCTGTCACCTAGAAAGATGTAAAGATGAGAATAGATACTTTCTTTGTCCTCAAGTAGTTTACAATCTAATTGTGGGGAGGGAAGAGAGTGAATTATGTACACAGGTAAGTGTGATAAAAGGTGAAATGATACGGGCAAAGAAAATATCATGACAAGTCTCTAGGTAAACTGAAGAAGCAAAATCATTGACTTTTAGAGTTGATAGGGACCTTAGAAATCATCTAGTTCAACTCCTTCAGTTTTCAGATGAAGACATTGAGGCCCTAAAAAATGAAGTAAAAAAGAAATCTAAATTTGCCTTTCGAATATTATATATTTATTTAATACATTATGGTACACAGTGGCTACCCAGGTTGATTTATAAATGTAAACTAAACAGAGAAGTAATTTTTAGGACACTTTATTGATTAGTTTAGTGTCATTAGTTTTATTTTTAAATTGCTTTTTGTGCATTGAAATATCCTCTCATTAGAAAAGAATCAAAATAATGTAGATGAGTTGTTTTGCTATTGATTCACAGTGTAACTGGGTATTTTATTTAATCTGTATGGAATTAATTTTTCTCATCTATAATATAAAGACTTGGATTAGATGACTTTGGGTCTTTCCCAATTCTAACATTATGTGATTTTATGATTCTATGGGAGATTGCATTATCCTCTTGATAATTTCGTCGTAAATTATTCTAGTTTAGGTCAGAGGTGTATTTGAACCCTGTGTTAGGTACAAAGCAAGTGAAACACAATGATAGGATGATGAAAAAAATTAAGCAGACCTGTGTGAAAGTTTTTTATTACAGCTTTTTTCATAATGCTCTCACATGTTCTAACTTTTGTTCCTCTGAACAATTCTGTGAAGTAGACAGAGGAAATGTTGTTTTCCTTATTCAGCAAATAAGGAACTGGAGGTTTAGGGTTAAGTGAGTTACTCAAGATCACATGGCTAATAGTTGACAAAGGTCCTCCCAATATTTTCATTCCTAGTCCAGTGGTTTTTCACTCTAAAATTTTAGGTTTTATATTTTTTGCTATTTTTAAATACTTTCTTTGTAATACCTGATCACCAGAAAGGAAACTGTATAATATAGTGCAGAATCCATCAATACTTTGGTCATGCTTTATTAACAATAACCTTAATTTTATTCCTATTATTTGAAAAGAAAATGCTTCTTGAGAGTTGGAGAGTTTTCATTTTTCTATAGTGACATCATTGAACCAAGGCAGGAGAAAACTAGTTTTTCATTTTTCTAGATAACTTCTATTTTCAAATACATTTAGTGATCTAGTACATATGTTATAACCCAGCTTATCTTTATTATGCAATAGTATTCTCCACTCTGAGTTGTACTCTAATTCAGTCTCATTGCCCAGCAGGGACCCTGGATTCTAGAAGACCTTCATACTAGAATTCAAGCCTGGCAGATCCTCCCAAGCTAGAAGGATTGCAAACATTGATCTGGAGAAAGGGCTATTTTTATTGGAGGACCTGGGAGAGGCCAATTACTAGCAAGTTTGCCATTAGTGGATGAATCTTTCAATGATATAGATTCTGAGACACTGTTGATCTTGAGGGGATTATATTATGCTTGTATCACTGATGGGAATTTCCATACTGATAAAGTCATAGATACTTGCATTCTATCAGTCTGGAAACATTTTTTAAGTATATATTCTGTTCCAGGCACTCATACTAGGTACTGGAGATACAAGCATACAGAATGAGATAATCTTTGTTCTAAAGAACATTTTCCTCAGAAGAGATAGTGTATATGAGTATATACAGAATAAATACAAGGTAGTTTTTGGGGAGGACACTAGCATTTGAGAGGATAAGGGAAGGCTTAATGAAAAAGGTGGTGTTTGAATTATAGACTGAAGGAAGTGAGAGATTAGTCATGGTATATGTGAGCAAGGTAGTGCATTTCAGGCATGGAGAACAGCCAGGGCAAAACTTTTAATATTTGTAGTATTAAACTGACTGATAGAATGCTAGAGAGCTTACAAAACACTTGAGGGGCAGATAGGACAAGTAGTATCATCTCATGTTATATATGAAGAAGCTGTGCCTTAAAGATGTTAAGTTATTTGTGTTCAATAACTAGAAAATACTGAAATTAAGTTTCAAATTTAGACTCTCAACTCTGACTGCATTCCTTGGAAGTAAGCATTTTCTTAGTAATGGTAGTTTTATCAGAAAAGTTAGGATACTCACATTCTCTGTGTTCTTAAAACTGATGAGATTAGTTACAAGTCAGATTGGGAATGTCTGTCTTTTAGTTGATTTTTTTGAAATAGTGTTTTTTTTGCCCTTAGACTGTTGGTGAAAGATTGGAAAGGTGAGGATGGATGATTTTAAGTAGAAAGAGGGAAGGATTTTTGTTCTTTAAGTATAATGTGATGATTGTCAAATTAGTATTGTTAAATTTGCAAAGAATATTAGCTTTTGAGACAAAATTTTTTTTACATATTGGTCTTCCTTGAACAATGTACTGGATAATATGAGTAAAATTTAATGTCATCTAGCTTCTTTCTTTTTTTAGTAATTAGTTCAGTAATCGCCTATATGAGAGACTTGGTTTGATCTCATTGGTTTGGGTATTCTCTCCCCTGTTGAAGACTGTGTCTCTTATCTCCCTTACATTATGTAATTATGCCTCCCACCTGTATATCAGGAATGGCTTTTTAAAGAAGAGTCAGTGCACTAGAAGCAAAATTTAAAAAAGGCAAGCTTGATCAAATGACTTCACATACAAAAAAATGACCATTTAAATTGACTTTTATTTTAATAGACTGGAACCAACTGCTTACTAAAGTGGAGATTATTTTAACATCATCTGTCAATGCATTGTCAGATAATCAACTCAAAAGATGAAATACCAGCATTTAAATTAATCTTTTAGATAGTTGAAAAACCGATTCCATTTTTTGTTGCCTTTTCTACTACCTTGTTGACTGTACTATAGAAGTAGGAGAGACCACATAAGACTGAGGCTCATTTACTACTTTTGTGTGTCATGGATCACCGTAGCCAAAAAATTTATCCTTTAGTGGACAGCTTGTTGCTATTGAGCCTTGTTATACTTTTAGCTAGTTTTCAGAAAGTTGATAAAGTCTGTTTGTTGCTGGTCCTCTGCAGTTTGGTAGAACCTGACAGCAATTATACAGTAGTGTTTGAGAACCCAGAATCACCTCCATACCATCATGAGGCATCAGAGTAGGACTTTTGTAGAGATCAGTCTAGGACAATCATCCTGTCATCATTATAATTATACATTTATTGAACATTGCCAAAGTTCTTAGCATTATATTGCTTTACAGAGGTTTACAATGATGGGCCCTGAACTACTGTATACTGTTAGAATAGGTTTTCAGTTCTTCGGTGGAAATGCTTTCCTTCTGTAGAAAACATTTTAAGCATCAGTTAAGATTTTGGGCTTTTCAAAGGTTGTTGTTTCATTTGACAAATATTTTTTAAGCAACTATTGTATAATAACATGTATATAACATATGCACCTATATAATAATTACTGATGTATAATAATAATGCCTGATGTTTACACAGTATTTTAAAACTTAGAATGTGACAAGGAATTAAATGCATCTAAATTCATACCAAATCAAGGCATCCCATTTTGGGATAGTTTTCATTTTTAGAAAATTTTCTTTTTCTTTTCTTTTTTTTTTTTTTAACTAAAATCCATCTTCTTGTAGCTTTTCTACCTGTAACTCCAGATTCTAGCATCTGGCCCAACGAATAAATTTAAGTCCTTTTCTACCTTACAATCTTACAAATGATTGAACTATGTTATGTTCTCTCTGTCTTTCTCCATTCTCTCCTACCTTAAATTAAGCTTTTATTTTCCATCACTCTTTCTACCAACGTATTTTTATCTGACATGTTTTTCAAATTCTTTCACTGTCCTGATTGACCTCTGTGGTTCAGCTTATCAATGTCTGTTTTAAATGGTGAACAGAATTTGGCATTACTTTGGAAGAGGCCTGACCAAATAAGGACCTGGTGTAAAACTAGTCTCCTTTTTTCTGCAGGTTAATGTTTTGTTAATGTAAGGCCACATGTACATTAGCCTTTTTTGACTTCTACGTCACACCACTGATACTGAAATTCTAGTTCACTGAAACTTTTTTTTAAAAAGAATAGATTTTTTTTTTAAAGCAATAGCGATTTCAGCCTCTCCTCTTTTTTTTTTTTTTTTTTTTTACTTTTTGGAGGGGGAAGGCAGGGCAGTTGGGGTTAAGTGACTTGCCCAAGGTCACATAGCTAGTGTTAAGTGTCTGAGGCTGGCTTTGAACTCAGGTCCTCCTGACTCCAGGGCTGGTGCTCTATTCACTGCACCACCTAGCTGCCTCCAGCCCTTTTCTTGTACTGTTGATGTTTTGAATCTTAAATTCAGAACTTTACATTAGTCCCTATGAAATTTAAGTTTTTTAGCTTCAGGCTGTTCTAACTTATTGAGAAGTTTTTGGAGTACTCTGAGCATATGTTAGTCACCAACCATTATTAAGTGACTGCTTTGTGCCATGCACAGTGTTAAGTGCTAGAAGTATAAAACACTCTTTACTCTCACTTCACATATTCATTCATTTATTTATTTATTCAGGGAGCTAGGCAGTACAGTGGCTACAATGTTGGGCCTGGAGTCATTTAATCTCGAGTTCGTATCGGGTCTTAGACACTTACTAGCTTTGTGACTCTGATCAAGTCACTTAACCTTGTTTGCTTCAATTTACTTATCTGAAAAATGGGGACAGTAATAGCATTTACCTCTCAAATATGACAATAATTGTAAAGCACTTAGCGTAAGGCCAGGAACATAGTGAGCACTATATAAATGTTAGCTGTTGTTATTCATTCAGTTGTCAACTCTTATATATGTTACCTCTTCAACATCTTTTATGCAGTACCTTTTTCTCTGTTCAGATTACCACCAGTCTAATTGCAACCCCCATCAAATTTTTTCTGGACTATTATAATAGCCTCCTAATTTCCTAGTTCTAATCCATCCTCCACCTCCTGGATACTAAATTGATATTCTTCAGTCACAGGACTGACTTTCTCACATGCCCTCTCCCAAAGCTCTGTTGTTTTGGATCAAATATAGACCCCTTTGTTTGGCATTTTTGAAATTCCTTCATAATCACTGTCACTATTATATGACTCAGTTTCAGAAATGGAGGTGCTTTTACTAATGGAAGTGACAATAACAAACACGCATTACCATCTATCCTGTCATACCCTAAGGACCACTACGTCTATTGTATAATTGCATTTTACACTTCTGTATAACTAGGTCCCAGTTAGCACAAAAAATAAATCTCCTGAAGTGAGAGCTTTATTCGAATTCACATTGCATATTTCCATTGGGCTGGAACCAATGATCATATTTTACATAATTATAACTTTGATAGTACAAATTCAAATATATGTAGCCATTTCAGAGGATTCATTATCTACACTAATTTTTTCCCCAAATAGAATGTGAGTTTCTTGAAAGCAAAATTGATTTACTTTTCTATTTATATGCCTGTTGCTTTCTATATAGTAAGTACTTAATAAGTGCTTTTTCATTCATTTCATTCATTCATTTGGCTATATTCTACTTTTCCAGATGTAATATGTATTATTTGACTATATAACTCTCCTGCTAAAAAACTAAAAAAGTTTGCCACTAGACAAAATTATAAATTCAATCCACTATTTAAGACAGCTAGTTCCAATTATGCTTCATATTTATTCCATTATATTCCTTTTACTGCATTTGGTGTTCCAGCTAAACTGGGCTACAGATAGTCCTTGAATGTGACATTGTTTTCCCTATCTCCATGAATTCATGTAAGGTATACCTCCATGCCTGGAATACAGTCAATCTTCATTTAATCAACAAACTTTTCTTAAGTGCCTTTGATGTGCCAGGATCAGTGTAAGGCACTGGGAATATGCACACAAAAAAATGAAACAATTCTTAATCTCAGAAAATTTTACTGTCTCAGGGAGAGACAACATATATAAACAGTTATCCCTTCCACATCATGGAGGGTTAAGGGTGCATCTCCCCTGTCATCTGGAAAATCTCCATAAAACTTTTTGGCCTTCCCTTTGTACCAGAGAAGAAATTTGAATTTTTTTTCTTTCATGGAGTATTTTACAAGACCTTATTATAAAATTTGGGTTGATATTATACAGATACTTTACTTATATTTTATGTATTTCTGAGTTTCTAAACTTTTTCTGTGTTGTTTGCTGGCCTTTCTGTATTATCTGTGGTTTCGACAAAACTCTCCCAAAATTCCCATTTAATTTCTTATGCCAAGCCATGATAATTGTGATGGGGAAAGCTGAGATGTGGAAGTGCTAACTGCATAAGTATGAAATAAATGTGAGGTAGTTAAATACAAACTAGTTAGGGAGAGGCTGCAGCTGGGTGGTGTAGTGAATAGAGCTTAGAATCAGGAGGATTCATTTTCATGAGTTTGAATTGAGCCTCAGACACTAGCTGTGTGACCCTGGCAAGTCACTTAACATTGTTTGCCCCAGATCTTCGTCTGGAGAAGGAAATGGCAAACTACTTCAGCATCATTGCCAAGAAGACCCCAAAATGGAGTTATAAAGAGTTGGACATGAATGAAAAATGACTGAACAACAAAGTTATAGAGAGAGTGTGTTAGCAGTTGAAGGGATCAGGAAAAAAATTTGTGTAGAAGTCTTGATCTACATCTTACTGGAAGTGAGCAGTTCTGTTAATATTGGTGAGTAAGAAGTGCCTCCCAGGCACTGGGGATAGCCAGTGCAAAGGCTGGAGGAGGAGTACCCTGTGTAAAGAACAGAGAGAAGTCTAGTGCTTTTTTTGGCTGGAATGTAGGATAGGGATAAGAACTGATGTATTATGGGATTGGAAGGATAAGTTGGAGCTAGGTTGTGAAGGATTTAAAACCAACTAGTTTATATTTAGTCCTTGAAGAACTAGAGAGCTATCAGAATTTATTGAGTTGGAGAGTGATACATTCAGATCTGCACTTAAGGCAAAATCTTTGGCATCTATACAGAGAATGGATTGGATTGGAGAGAAACTTTAGGAAGGGAAACCAATTAGGAGGCTACTGTAACAGTTTAGGTAAGAGGCTATGAAGGCCTCAACCAGGGGTTCTTAGCCTTTTTTGTGTCATGGATCCCTTTGAGTTCAGAGCAAGGATACATCTTCCCCTCAGGGTTCTAGGGGGGAGGTACCTTGAGGAGTTGGAGTTGTTTTTCTAATGACATTGTCTTGAACCTCCACTTGTGCGCTTCCTCCCAAGAGAGTTGAACACCAATTTAGCTAGCCTTAAGTAACTTTTAGAAAGGGGTATTTATTAAGGTAGTTTAGTAAGAAAGGTTGGTACAAAATGGGCTCAAGTTTATGGAGCACAGGTGGTAAAGGGATAATTTACAGATCCTAGTTGCTGCTTATCCTTTCCTCCCACTTATGGTATGCTCAAGAAGTTCCCCTTGAGCATGGTGCAATCTTATGCGTAGTTTTCCCTTGACTCGTAATGCAAACAGTGCTTCCAGCTTCTTATATCCTGATACTGCTAGGATACTGATGGGAAGATGGGAAATCAAACATTCTCCAGACCTTTGAAAGAGAAAGGTTGGAGAGGAGAGGAAGAATTAAAGAGATTCAATTTGGAGGTGGAGTTGAGAGGAGAGTGATTTTTATGGCATATCTTTTTTTTTTTTAATATAATTTTGACATTTAATTTTTATTTTCACTTCCAAATTTTCTCCCTCTATCCCTTCTCCCACTCATTGATATGTTAAGAAATATTATACATATTATAAACATAAAGTCATGCAAAACAAATTTCTGCATTAGTCATGTTCCAAAAATAGAAAAAAAAACCCAAGGAAAATAAAGGAAAATCATTTGCTTCATTCTGCCCTCTGAGTTCATCAGTTGTAGACTTGGAGGTCAGTAGCATTTTATATCATGAGTTATGGCCTAGCTTTAGGAAATTTAAACCAAAATGAATCCCATGTATTATAAAATTTAATATAATTTAAGAATAAGTTAAGGTAAAAAAACACAAGATGCTGTTTCTTCAAAGACTTCTATGTAATTAAGTATATTAGTATGTTAGTTTGCTTTAAAAATTATCCTACACATAGATTTATTGTACTTTTTTTTTTCTGTACAGAGCTTTTGTGCTGCCTTACATCAAGAACTTAAAGAGTACTATAGACTACTCTCTGTTTTACACTCCCAGGTAAAATGACATTTAGATTTTTTTTTTTTAGTTCCTTACTATTTAGTGTTTCAAATGCATAATAACTGTAGTTGGGTAGAATATTTTAAATTAAATTTTTTTTATATCAGCCTGTTTTAAAAGTAAGAATATTGTTGGAAAAATTTTTAACTGTAGCCTGGAGAAACTATCTTGTTTTGGCATATCCCATAGCTGAGAGTGAAGTTCCATTTTAGGAACACATTTAGTAAATCCTGTGGCATATTTAGGTGACTTATTTCCCTATATTTAATGGATTCTTTGTGCCTTGAAACAATTAGTGGACTTTCCCCGTACTGAGACCTTTCTTTTGTCATTTTATTCCTTAAAAATAATATCTTTTGTTTTAATATAACTTATATTTCCTTTTATATCCCTTCCTAGAGAATGATCCCTTTTAACAGTAAATACAAAAGTGAACAAAAAATGTTCAGTAAAACTCACCCACACATCAAAAACATCTTTAATCAGTTTTTAAAACTGGAAGAATCTATTTCATAAAATTAGTTTAAATAAAACGTGAAATTATGCAACATATTACTTAATTTTTTTGAAATGATAGTTCTTACTTTTTGTCTCTCTCTTTTATTCCCCAGCTTCAGCTAGAGGATGATCAAGGTGTAAATTTGGGACTTGAAAGCAGCTTGACACTTCGTCGTCTCCTTGTCTGGACATATGATCCTAAAATTAGGTTGAAGACCCTTGCAGCGCTGGTTGATCACTGTCAAGGTCTTTTTCTCATTTCTTAGAAAATATTCTTTTCATACTTGTTCCATTTTAAAGTCAATAAGGCTTGTAAGACCATTTAAATTACAAATAAGTGACCAATCTGCATCAGTGAAAGGAGTTTCCACAAGACAAGTTTCTTGTACAGATTAAATTACAGATCCATCCAGACTGAAAAAATGAGCTCTCACAGAATAGAATAGAACTATGACCTTTCTACACCTGAGAATCTTCTCAATATCGCATAAGGGAGTATAAGGTAAAATCCAGTTAGAAAAGATTACAGTCTTATTTTTTCCAGTTTGAATAATCTTAATTTATTCTACTTTTCCTTGTTATTCTCACTGACATTCTTTTATTTTGCATCTAAACCCCCTTCATGCTTTCCTTGTTACTTTTAAATTCTCTTCAAAGCACTGTAACAGGAAATAGAAAAAATTTACCCTCAAGGAGCTTGATTAGTACAAACAATCCTGAGTTCTTGTGGTATTTGATATGTATGGAGTATGATAAGAAAGATTTATTTCATCTTTTTTGCTGATACCTATAAGATTAAGGCTTCATAACTATACATAGAAGCATAAGATATAGTGTAATGGAGTACTTTGAGAAATTCCTGATTATCAAGAAATGAAAAATTAAATTTAGTTATAAAAGCATTTTGATAAGGATTTTATCTATCTTTTTGCAAAGTGTATACCCATGCTTTAGTCAAATTTGTATACTAAAGAATTTTTGTACTTTGGATCAGTGATTTCATTGTCAGTGGGTATTCCCTCCACATTTTTTCTTCTACAATTTTTTTTTGCATAAAAACTTTAGAACTTTGAATTGGTAATTTCATTGTCATAGGTAAGTATTGCCTCTACATCTTTTTCTCTTTTATGATTTTTTTTGCACAAGGATTATTCTTTCCATTAGTTCCTTATAAAGGATCATTAAAAAAATTTTTTTTTTAATTTTAAATTTATTTATTTTTAGTTTTCCACAAGATTTTGAGTTACAATTTTTTCTCTCCCCGTCTTTGCCCTACCCCCCACCCCAAAATAGCAAGCCTACTGAATACCCCTTCCCCCAATCTGTTCTCTCTTATGTCCTCCCCTTCACCCCCTTAACTTTGTAGTAGGGCAAGATGGGTTTCTATAACCCAGTACCTGCATATCTTATTTCCCAGTTGCATGTAAAAAAAAACAATTTTTTTTAAACATTTGTTTTTAAAACTTTGAGTTCCAGATTTTTTTCCCTTCCTCCCTCCTCATCCACCCCCTGGGAAGATAAGCAGTTCAATATAGATTGTACATGTGTAGTTACCCAAATAATTTCCATAGTAGTTATATTGTGGTAGACCTCCCACTTATTCTTTTGTCTCCTTTGACCCTGTCACTTTTCAAAAA
>JAQQSV010003096.1:0-17919 GCA_028646515.1 Pseudochirops corinnae | reverse complement strand
GGTTTTGGTTTGGGGCTCACTTTGAGAAGAGTTGTGTGATTTGGCCAGACGAGACTCTGGGCAGCCGTTGAGCCCCCCGGCTTTGAAAAACCCAGATGTTGGTGCTTCCCTCTCTGGTAACTGACTAGGTAACTGATGTAATGGTCAGATGCTGGAAGCCGTCTGCTGATCTGTTTTTCTGTTTGTTTGTAACTTCTGTTTGTATTCTCTGACGTTCAGGGTGCTGCCTTTTCCCCCTGGACTAGGTAAATGATATGTTTGATTAAAGTAAGCTTGTTAACCCATTTTGAGTTGCTTTCCTTTAGAAAAGCAGATCTAAGAACCTGTGCTAGTAGCTGCCCTAGGCATGCTAGGGTGCTTGTTGTTACATTTCTTTTCCCTGTTTACCTTCTAATGCTTCTCTTGCTTCTTGTATCTGAACATCAAATTTTCTATTCAACTCTGTTTTTTTCATCAAGAAAGCTTGAATGTACTCTATTTCATTGAATGACCATAGTTTCCCCTTACACATTATACTCAGTTTTTCTGGGTAGGTGATTCTTGGTTTCAGTCCCAGCTCCTTTGACCTCTGGAATATCATATTCCAAGCCCTTCAACACCTCAATGAAGAAGCTGCCATATCCTGTGTGATCCTGATTGTGTTTCCACAGTATTCAAATTGTTTCTTCTAGGCAGCTTGTAATATTTTCTCCTTCATCTGGGAACTCCAGAACCTGGCTATAACATTCCTAGGAGTTTTCTTTTGGGGATCTTTTTCAAGAGGTGATAGGTAAATTCTTTCAGTCTCTATTTTGCCCTCTGGTTCTAAAACATAAGGGCAATTTTCCTTGAGAAATTCTTGAAGGATAATTTCTAGGTTCTTTTTTTTTTATCATGGCTTTCAGGTAGTCCAATAATTTCCAAATCATCTCTCCTGAATCTATTTTCCAGGTCAGTGGTTTTTCCAATGGGATATTTCACATTGCCTTCTATTTTTCATTTGATTGGATCTGTTTAATAGTATCTTGATTTCTCATAAAGTCATTACCTTCCATTTGCTCCACTCTAATTCTGAAGGAATTATTCTCTTCAGTGAGCTTTTGAGATTATTTTTCCATTTGGAAAATTCAACTTTTTAAGCCATTCTTCTCCTCTTTGGCTTTTTGAGCCTCTTTTGCCATCTGAGTTAGTCTATTTTTAAGGTGTTATTTCTTCATTGAGGTTATTGACTCTCTTTCCATGATTGTCTTGCATCATTCTCATTTCTCTTCCCATTTTTCTCCACTTCTCTTATTTGGTTTTCAAAATCCTTCGAAAGCTCCTCTATGGCCTATAACCAGTTCATATTTTTCTCAGAAGCTTTTGATGCAGGAGTTCTGACTTTGTTGTCTTCCTGCCATTCCATGCTTGGATCCTTTTTGCCCCCCAAAAAAGAATATAAAATTGGATTGCTGTGCTTCCTTTGCTTCCTTTTCTTGCTCATGACTTTTGAGCTTTTTTGCCACAGTAGAACTCTGCTTATAGAGAGAACAGCTTTGTCCCAAATCGCTAGTGTTTTTGCAGCTGCTGGAGCTGTTAGTTGTGCTCTTTGAAACCTCCACAGGCTCTGGCACCTGGTCACATACCTCAGGACCTCCACCCAAGACAGTGCTCCAGATCCAAGCAGGTTAAAGCAAGAGTGATTACCCTTCAGAATGGTCACTTGGTGCCCCTACAATCTGCTGGTAGGAGCTCTGAAGCAGCCACATGGATGTAGCTGCATGGCCACCATGCCTGAGCTGCTTCTCCCTTCTGGGGCAGAGGCCAGACTGCAATCTTGATCCCCCTGTTCCCAAAGTCCCAACTTTTACTTTGCCTTTGGTATTTATGGGTTGATACTTCTGGAAATGGCCACAGCTGCTGGTGATCCACTCTCCAGAAGTCCCTCCAGCTACAGCTGATTCAGGGCTCCCTGGGGCTAAAATCCACAGGCTCATGCAATACTGGGCTTGACTCTCAGCACTCTGTAATGAACCCTTCCTGCTGGTCTGCCAGGCTGCCTTCAGTAGGAGATTTGTTTCTCTCTGTCACTTTGTGGGTTCTGTAGCTCTAAAGTTTGTTTAGAGTCATATTTTATAATTATTTGAGGTGGTTACGGGGGGAGGTCATGGAGTTTTCTTGCTTCTATGCCACCATCTTGCCTCCACCCTATGATCCAACCATTTTGAAGAGCAATTTGGAACTATGCCCGAAGCTTTATCAAAATGTGTATACCCTTTGACCCAGCAATACCACTTCTAGGTCTGCATCCCAAAGAGATTATACAAATAGGAAAAGGATTCACATGTACAAAAATATTTATTGCATCTCTTTTTGTGATGGCAAAGAATTCAAAATTGAGGGGATACCCATCAGTTGGGGAATGGCTGAATAAGTGGTGGTATATGAATGTAATGGAATACTATTGTGCTATAAGAAATGATGGGCATTCAGACTTCAGAAAAACCTGGAAAGACTTATATGAACTGATATTGAGTGAAGTTAGCAAAACCAAGAAAACATTATATATAGTAACAGTCACATTGTGTGATGACTAACTTTGCCTTATCTCTTCTTAGCAATGCAAGGATCTAAGACAACTCCAAAAGACTCTTGATGGAAAATGCTATTCATATCTGGGGGGGAAAAAAAAACAACTATAGAGTCTGAATGCAGACCAAAATATTTAATTTGCTCTCTCTTTTTCACTTTCTCTCTTTCTTTCTCTCTGGCTCTGGCTCTCTCTGTCTCTCTTGTTTATTCTTTCTCATGGTTTCTCTCTTTGGTTCTAGTTCTTCTTTACAACACGAGTAATGTGAAAATAGGTTTAATATGAATATATATGTAGAGCCTATATCAAATTACATACCATCTTAGAGTGGGGGGAGGGAAGAGATGGGGAGCAAATTTGGAACTCAAAATCTTATGGAAGTGCTGGTTGAAAACTAAAAAAAAAAATGAAAAGGGATGGAGACAGAGAGACAGAGAGGTAAAGAGAGAGAGACAAAGAGAGGAGAATATGGGAAGATAATTGAAATAAAGATCACATACATGAGGTAGGAGGTAAAAGGAATAAGGATATAGATAGGTTGGCCTCAAAAAAATAAAATAACCTCTTTCCCCCAATACCTGGAATTCTCTCCCTCCTCATCTCTACCTTCCAGTTTCCCCCATTTCCTTCAAGTCCCAGCTAAAATTTTATCTTCTAGAGAAAACCTTTCTTCATGCCCCTTAATGCCATCTTCTAATTCTAATTCCCTTCCCTCAGTTGATTATCTCCACCTTATCCTGTATAGAGCTTATCTACACATAGTTGTTTGCATGCTGTCTTCCCCACTAAATTGTGAGCTGATAAAAGGGACTGTTTTTTGCTTTCTTTGTATTTCTAGTGTTTAGCACCTAGGAGAGGCTGAATATGCTTGTTGACTTTACCTTCTCCATGCCTTTGAAATAAAAAGAGTAGATGTAGATCAATAGATTTTTGAGATGGAGAAAAAGAAACTTGAAAGAATTCTTCACTTGGTTTCTGTCTTTTCAGTTACTTAAGAAAGCCCATCCAAAGAGAAGGGAGATGGAGGGAAGAGAATGGTGTTTGAGACTTAAGGAGAGTGAAACAGGTTTACACATATTTCGGTGAAGAACATTATATAAAGTCCAATCATCATGAACAAGAAGATTGCCCAACAATTTGAGAGCCAAACTGAAGTCAGATGGCAAGAACTTGCAATCAGCAAATTTTCAGGATGAGCAATAGTTGAGAGCAATATTGACCAAAGAGTAAGTGTGATGATGTGGGGTGAAAAACAGATAACGACTATCTGGATTTTGGAAGGGGAAAGAAAGGAAATTTAGTAAGATAGAGTACTTTCTGAACATGTAGGAGAAAATGCAGAAACTCGTGGCGATTAAATGAGGAGGAAGCAAGGTTGGTCAATAATTTAAAAAAATAATAATCCCAAAAGGAAAAGGAACCAACTTGAAACTTGAACCTTTATACTGCAGAGCTTGAGGATGCAGTACACTTCAACTTTTTCATCTTAAATGAGACAACCTGCCTGGGATCCATAGCTAATATGGATGTTAACTCATTAAAGGTAACAGCAATGTTTTATTTTTCAAAAGTTTCGTTTCTAAGATATTTAAGGAACTGATTAATTTTTATAAGTAGTAGAGCTTTTTTCCGAAATGATAAATGCTTAAAGGATATATGCAGCAGTTCTCAAAAGGAAAAAAAGAGAAAAAAAGAAACCTTAGCTACATATAATTATATGAAAAAATGCTTTGGGTCTTTGGATCTTCTTAGGTTCCTACAAAAGTTCTTTGTTCATAGTAAGTTACTAATAAAACCATGATGAATATATAACTAGAACTTCATTACTTTAAGGCAGTGGTTCTCAACCTTCCTAATGCCACAATCCTTTATACTAGTATGTGGGCCTATCTGCATGTGAGCAGACCTGCCTGGAGATGGATAGAGGAGCCATGTCTCGGTTCCTAAGACCGTTGGAAATATGTGTTTTCCAATGGTCTTAGGCAACCCCTGTGACCCCTGTGAAAGGGTCGTTTGACCCCCAAAGGGGTCGCAACCCACAGATTGAGAACCACTGCTTTAAGGAGATATGATTTTTTTCAGTTTGAGTCATCAGTTGACCACTAAAGGTTATAACCTTTTCTAAGGCCTATTAGTTAATCTTTGAGAGTCATCATCATCATCATCATCATCATCATCATCACCATAACAACAAAAACAACATCAACAGTAACAGTAATCCATTCATTACTCTGTAGTTAAATTGGTGATGAAATTCTCCAAACTTATATAGGATAGGCCATGAATACAACTTTCATGCATATATACACACACACACACATATATATATATATATATATATATATATATACACACATACACACACACACATATACAGGTATGTATGTATATTTAACTTCTGACTTCCTAGTTTATTTAGACCTTAAAGAGCTCGAGCTCTGTAGGAAAAGCCTTTACAAAAACCAGAGTAATGTCTTTTCCCTGCAGAGACAGCCATGAAGGCCTGTAGTGGAGAAAAAGATTGAATGACTGAAGGCTGAAAATCTTAAAATGTCATAACTTCTTATTACCTGTTAGATTCAATGAGTGTTTAGGCATTGTAGATTTTATAATTTTCTTGAAGTACTCAAGTGCTTCTCCCCAGGTGATCCCAGAAAAAGCATAAACCCATGTTGGTTAGGCATTCCAAGGATGTGATAAGATCCCAAATGGGGTCAAGAAGAGTCAGACAACTGAAATTACTAAGCAACAACTGTTCTGAACATCTCTTGAGGAGATGCTTATGGAAATTGGGTGGTTATAGAGCTTGCCCAAGATTACACTGTTAAGTATTCATCAGAGAAGATAGGTGAACCCAGATCTCATTGACTACCCATTATGCAATACTGCCTTTTATGTAAATAATGATTATAAAAAATAGACCCTCATTAATACATAAGAGAGGTGGAATACTCAAAAGAAAAGTTTCATTAATAAGTGACGTTCTCCAGAAAGTTTCACAGGGCTAAGTGGAATTCAATATGGGTCATAATGGAGGAGTATAACTCCAAAGAGTAAACATGGGAGAGAGGAAAAATACACTGTTGGAAATGTTCTGTCCTCCTTTAAGGAGGTAATTTGACCAGACTTTGTGGGAATTTCATTCAATCTTGTTATTAATAATCTTGAGATTCAATAATTACAATTAAATAGAAATACCCAAGTGCATTGTTGTATCTTTGCTAAATAAATGGCTAATATTTATTAACAATGAGAAAAAATGGCAAGTTGGCAAATACATTGAGACCGCAAGTATTCAGTCGTTTATAAAATGTAAACCAGTTGTATGATGTTGAAGAACTTTTGCCTGGAGCATTTAGTATGTGGTAGGTATTCAAATAGTACTTGCTGACTGTTCGAATTAATAACTCAACTTAAACACTTAAAACATTTCATCTTCTTGATGGTGCCCAGACATAGTGTTAATAAATCAATGCCTATTGGCTGATTAATTGATTAACACATAACCTGATAGAGTATAGTCACTAGATCAACCCTCTAGAATGTTTATGTCATACCAGGGAGTTAGCAGGCATTCCTCTGTACATCTACAGTGTTCCTAATGAGTGCTGCAACAATTATACAAATGTCAAAGCTATGTCCCTGCCTTCAAATAGCTTCACTGAAAAATATGATGCAAGTGAAATAATTGTTGTTGTTGTCATTCAGTTGTTTCAATCGTGTCCAATTCTTTGTGATGCCATTTGGGGTTTTCTGGGCAAAGATTTTGGAGCAGCTTGCCATTTCCTTCTCCAGCCTATTTTACAGATGAGGAAACTGAGGCAAGCAGGGTTAAGTGACTTGCCTAGGGTCACAAAACTAGTTAACATCTGAAGTCAGATTTTAACTCGGGAAGATTAGTCTCTGATTCCAGGCCAGTGGCTCTATCCTCTTCACCACCTAACTGTCCCCCAAATAAAACAATTAGATAAAATAAAGTGCCAAACTGTGTAGTAGCTCTTATAAGGAAAATAATTATTCCCTGAAGGACGGGCTAATTTCAAATGGTATAGGCAGAGGTGGTTTAATGAAGGATTTAAAATTGGAACTGGACTTTCAGGGGCGATAGGGTTGTAAAGAGTCAGAGAGGAGCAGATAAGGTATTCCACATAGAGAAGGAATTCTCTTCTCACCTCTCTGCCCATTACTCTGGTCCTTTAAAGCACAATTCAGCTATCTCTTCTTTCATGAGGCCTTTCCTTGCCTCCCAGTTTTTTCCCTCTTCAAATCACTTTGTACAACTATGCTTAAACTTTTGATTTTCTGATGTTCATATATGATACATCCTCACAATAGAATGTAAGACCCTTAAGAGCACAAATCATCTTTTTTTTTTCTTTATGCCTCCAGCGTCTGGTATAGCTTGTGGCATGCAGTATGTGCTTATGGAATGCTTCCTGTATTGAATTAAATAGAAAGTGTAGCAGGAGTCTGAATGATGAGAAGATTTGATGAAAAACCAATTGCATTCATCTCCCAACAAGGACATAGGAGCCACTGATTTCACTCCTCCCATTTCACTATTCCTCTGCCTTATGAGACCATATCACACTTTCCTTATCACTACTCCCTTATCCTATATCACTGAATGTGTAGTCTTCCCCTTTAAGAATGTAAGTTCCTCGAGGGCAGAGTCTATTCTCCTTGGATTCAGATCACCACTACAATATCTGTCTCACAGTAAGCATTTAAAAAATGCTTTTTCATTCATTAAAGTCCTTCATTTCTCCCAGCAAAAAGATACTGGTTTTTGGAACTATTACACTTAGTTATTGCATGAGTCCAGTTCTGGAATTTAAAAAAAAAAACAGGCAGTCATACCCAACTCTAACTACAAGGAATATTAATAGGATAAAACCTTCTGGTGGAGCATTTATTCACAAGAGGATACATCACCCTTCTCTTCTCTTCTCCCCACAAATTTATTACACAAGCCAGCAAACCATCGACCAATTCATAGTGTCTGGAAAGGGTGAGTGTGTGGACATTAATATACTGAGGCAGGCAAAGAGATCTGGAGTCATCTACAAAAACTCCAGTCAAGCGAGGATGAGAAAACTCTAGGCCATTTGGACGCAATGATCATGAGAGGCAGTGTTGAAAGAGTGGAAGATTTGGAGCTACAGTAGTTAGGCTTAAATCTGAGTTGTACTACTTTAGGTAAGTAATTTAAATTCTCTGGGTCTCAGTCCTGGATCTGTAAAATGACAGGGTTGGGCTACATGCTTTTTAGGCCTTTTTAAGCTGAAGGCAGGTAGGAAGAACAGTGAATAGAGTGCTGAAATTGGAGGCCGGAAGACCTGAATTTAAATCCAGCTGGAGTTAGTTACTGCATGATCCCAGGCAAGTCACTTAACATGTCTGCCTCAGTTCCCTCAACTGTAAGATGGAGATAACAACATCTATCTCCAGGCTTGTTGTGAGCTTCAAATGAAACTATATATATATATATATATATATATATATATATATATACACACACACACACACACATATATATATAGCAATTGGCACCTAGTAGGCACTTAATAGATGGTTGTTTCCTCCTGTTTAAATCTGTGATTTTATGAGTAGTTTTGACAAGGATGAACACTAGCATTGGTAAGCTTCCTTTACTGTCAGGAGTAGTCAATTAATCTAGTTGTTTTTATATAAAAACCCCTTCCCTACCTATCTCTGGAGAAAAGGAACTGGTAAAGCTAGTAAGGAATATTTACATGTTAACATGTATGTATATATACATACAATAACATATAAAAGTCAATATATAAATATTCAATACATGTACATAAATGTAAATACATATCGTGCATGTTTAAATAATTTTTTACCGTTTGTTTTTAAAATTTTTGACATCTTGATTTTCTCCCTCCCTCCCTTTTCTTTTCCTTACTTGAGAAGGCAAGCAATTTAACATAGATTATACATATGCAGTCACGCAATGTTATTTTTATATTTTGTTTTTGCCATTTACATGTAAAAACAATTTTTAACTTTTTAAAAATATTTGCAAATGTTAACTCTTGCCGTCTTTGTCGATCAATTTAAAATCTAGTCCACCTACATTGCTATGACCTAGGGTCAGTTCGGTATTTTGGACCAAAATTTTAATTGCTGAATAATTAGTGAATGAAGCTACCAATAAATGGAAGGGGCTTGTTTTCAGCTAGCTGAAAGAACAGCACTATTGGGGCCACAATTTGATACTTACAACCACACATATCCAACTTTAGGTTTTGTTTCCAAAATAAAATACACCCCCCACACACACATACACACCCCTCCAATCCTTCAGTGATGGTCATTGAACAACCAATGATGGTCAATGAACAACCAATCAGCAATGTTGTAAGGTATCACTTTAAGGTCTATGTCAAAAGATCAAAGATAGAAGAGAACCCTAGATATACAAAAATATTTATGGTAGCCCTTTTGGTAGAAGTGAAGAACAGGACTCTCCTCTGGTGTTTAGCAGCTGGGTGACCCTGTGTAAATCACCAGATCTCTTAGCCTTAGTTTCCTCATCTGTAAAATAAGGAAGTTGGAATTGACAACCTCTAAAGTCCTTTCCAACATTATCTCTATGGTCCAGTGGAAAGAAAGAGAACGTGTATCAAATACTGGGCTAAAAATTTATGGCTGTGAAGAATCCTGAGAAATGTTGGATTTAGTGTGAATTGATATAAAGAAACATAAGTAGAGCTAGGAGACAATTTATAAGCTACCCATAAGAGTTTAAAGAAAACAGTGTTGGTGTGGCTAGGTGGTGCAGTGAAGAAAGCACCGGCCCTGGAGTCAGGAAGACCAGAGTTCAGATTCAGCCTCAGACACTTAACACAAAAACTAGCCGTGTGATCTTGGGCAAGTTGCTTAACCCCAATTGCCCTACCTTCCCCCCCTCCAAAAAATCAAAAAAAAAAATTATTAAAAAAAGAGAAAAGAAAAACAATATTGAAAAGCTTCAGAACACTGGTCAAGGCTGTGAGCTCTCAGTAGAGACTTCAGAAGTGAAGTATATCACCCATATCCTGACATAGCATTTCAACATTTGTGAAAAGAGAAGGTTTTATGAAATAACTTCTGAAGTCCCTTATAGTTCATAGAACTAGGGTGCTATGATCTTCATAGTTCTGATGTCGGCCAACAGACAAGAGTTCTCCAGTCTGAAATAATCACAGATCTGTGGATTTCATAATGATTTGAGTATTTTTGAGGAGTTGGCAGGAGATGCAGTAGGAATCTAGACTTATGATTTCTCTAGTAGAGTGAACTCCTAAAGAAGAAATTTCATTTACTGATGCATATCAGTATCTGCTCTGCAATTTGTGCTCTCAGAAAATTACCTGGAGCACTAAGAGGAAAATTTGCCCAATTTCCCACAACCTGTACAGATAAGGTAGAAAAGTAGAAAGGATTCTAGATTTGGAGGAAGAAAGTCTAGTTTTAAATCCCAGGTCTGCCACCTCTAATGAGCTATATGACCAGACTAAGTGGTGCAGTGGATAGAGCACCAGACCTAGATCCAGGAAGACTCACCTTCCTGAGTTCAAATCCAAAGTCGGACCTTTACTAACTATGTGACCCTGGACAAGTAATTAAATCCTGTTTGCCTCAGTTTCCTCATCTGTAAAATGAGTTGGAGAAGGAAATGGCAAACTATTATAGGATCTTTACTAAGAAAAACTCAAATGGGGTCAGGAAGAGTCAGACATGACTGAAAAACAGGTGAACAACAACATGTAATTAGGAGTGAATAACTACATCTTTCTTCCCCTCTTTTCCCTCATCTCTGAAATACATAGAAAGTGGGGAGTGGGGTTGAACTGAATGGTCTCTTTTACCCTAAATCTATGACGCTATGAACTAATGTGTCACAGGTAGGGTTTCCTGACTTAGAACACACTTCTTCAACTACCTCCCAAGCATTCAGTTGTGACTTCTGATGGGGCCAGTATGCCATTTTGTTTGACTATACTTACCTTCATTAGAAAGGAAGATTCTGTTGGCTGTGGGAGTGTCATAATGATTACAAAGATTATTCATAAAAAGATTTTGTTCTTCCAGTCCAAAGATCACCTCTTTACATAGCTCATATTTACAATTATTTTCACACTGTCTCCTTTTTTAGCATGTGAACCCCTTAGGGACATGAACTAAGTTTTATCTTTTTGGGTATCTCTAATGAATTAGCGCAGTGCCTGGTACCTAGTAATTGCTTAATTAAGGCTTTCTGACTGATCACCTGACAATCTTATCCACTGCAATGACTAAAAAGGAGAGAGTGCAGTAGGAACAGGAAGGTCAAAAATTTGAGAGATGCCCTATTCTAAGCCTGAGATGATTAAGATACTGGGGACACAGTGGGTAAAATAGGTCCAAGTTTTACAAAAGATAAGAAAGGAAAATATCCCCCCCCCAACCAATTTCTAGGAACTTGTAATGTGTTTTTCTCATTCTCCATATTCCAATGCAAGTTCTCTCTTGCTTCTCTGATAGCATCCAAGTACCAGCAGCCACTTTTCTGCATTGTGCTAGGCAACCAACCTGTTCCTGTCCTCTATCTGTTTGCTGTCATCAGAAGAAAGGGATTAAATTACCCAAATTTCGCATAATCAGCGAAATCCTGTACAGATGCCAGGAAGCTAGCGCACATGTGCTTCCAGGCCACACAGCCTTTCACCATTCCAATGGCAAGATGTCACTACAAGAACAAAAAGGAGTGGGGGTGGTAGAATAACACACAGAAATGAAAGATGGGTCCTTAGAACTTTCTAGGGTGCAACAGGAGAAGGTCCTGAAGGTGCCACTAAAGCTTATGAATATGCAAGGATTATGTACCTTTCATTAACTCTGCTTTCATCATGGGTGAAGTTACTCAATGCCATATCTTGTAGATATCCCTTACTTACTTTGAAATTAGTAATGATGAAGAATTTGAATTTATCCATGAGGCAAACAGGACGGGAGGTGAGGGGGCGGGGAGCAGGCAAGTGGAGCAAGGAACTCAGTTGTCTTGGATAATTTAAGGTCCCGGAATTCACTTGAACTAAAGAAAATTGGCAGAAGTGTTCCCCCTGGGTGCCCATTAGAGCTTTATGACAGATTTAAGGACTCTGAATATCCTCACTCAGTACCCAAGAGGCCCACGTGTCTCTTTGATCAATTATTGCACGTCCATTAAAATATTTTTACTTCACTGTGGGGGGAATTTTGATCACCCTGCATCTTGCCACAGCTGTCAAATCATCACGGTCTTTCCCATTTAAAGGTTATCATTTCTTTCTGTTAATGCATCAGATGGTCAAGATTTTGTAGTTGCAGCTGGTACAAATCTCTTCTGTGTGGTCAGGAGATGACTTTGCCTTGCCATAAAAGAGACGTGCCATAAAATATCCTGGTGGATCTTGCATGCAATCCCCTTACCAAACTGACTGATTGCAGTGGGATAATAGCATATGAGTTGGGTCACACTTTTGGAGCAGGAAGAGATTTCATCAAGAAGGAAAATGAGGCCCTGGGAAGTTTAGAGTCAATAGTCTTTTCACTGTGCAAAGCCCAGTGCTAACTACCTGACCAGTAGCTAAGAGAGATAGGTGGTACTGGGTCATAATTTGTCATTGGAGTTTTGTGATAATGCTTTGCTTGCTGTATCACTGTAAGGGGTCAGTCTGGTCTCATAGAGAGATACTGATAATAACCTTTACTCTTCTTCAAGAATTCACTCTTGAACTCATCTAAAATTAAAAAATAACATCAAGATAAATACCTACTTATTCCTTAAAGGAAAGTTTGAATTCTTAAGTATAAGCCCTTGATCTCCTGAGAGAATTCATCTCCTTGAAAATGAGTACCATTGTCTGTACCCCAAAGAGATCAAAGGAAAAGGACTTAGGTGTACAAAAATATTTGTACCAGCTCTTTTTGTAGTAGTAAAGAACTGGAAATTGAGGGGATGCCCATCAATTGAAGAATGACTGAACAACTTGTACTATATGATTGTGATAGAATGCTACTGTGCTATAAGAAATGACAAGTAGGATGCTTTCAGGAAAAAATGGAAGACTTATATGAACTGATGCAGAGTTAAGTGAGCAGAACCAGGAGAACATTGTACACACTATCAGCAATATCTTACAATGATCAACTGTGAATGACTTAGGTATTCTCAGCAATGTTGTTGTTGTTGTTGTTGTGTCTAACTCTTCTGGACCCCATTTGGGATTTTCTTGGCAAAGATAATTGAACGGTTTGATATTTCCTTTATCAGATCATTTTACAGATAAGTAAAATAAGGCAAATGGTTAAATGACTTGTACAGGGTCACACAGCTAGTAAATGTCTGAGGCTGGATTTAAACTCAGCAAAATGATTCTATCTGACTCTAGGCTCAGTGCTTTATCCATTATGTCACCTATATGCCCTATTCTCAGCAAGAGAGTGATCCAAAAAAATTCCAAATTACTCAGAAGAAAAATACTATCCACCTCCAGAGAAAGAACCGATGGAGTCTGAATGCAGATAGAAGCATACTTCAAAAACAAAAACAAAGAAATAAACAAAAAAAAACCTTTTTTTTTCCTTTTTTGTTGTTTTCTTTCACAAATGGTTAATATAGAAATATGTTTTGCATGACTGCACATATACAATCTATATCAAATTGCTTGCCTTTTCAAGGAGAGAAGAAGGAAAGGAGGGAGGGAGAGAATTTGGAACTCAAAATTTTAAAATTGAATGCTAAAAGTATTTTTACACACATTCAGAAAAAATAATATATAAAACTTTTAAAAATAAAATGATTATCATGGTGGTATGCAGTGAAACTGTTTCTGACTAGGGGGCTAGGTTCTAAAGTAAGTTTATAAGTCAAAACTATGGTTTCAAATGGTTGAAAGATTTAGACATTAATATCAGATTCTAGTGTACCACCCTTCCTTGCAATGAATTCCCTCCAGGTGTAGTTATAACTAGTTCCTGCTCTGAGAGTAAAATCATGAGATAGGAGAAGGTTCACTCAGACTAGATAATATTGAAAAGAAATTACTCAAGAATGCCTCAGCAAGATTTATGTATCACTCCAGTGGGCAGGTTTATCATTTTGCTAAATGAAATGAAGCTTGAGGGAGTTTTTATAACCGTGAAGTTTGAGAAACTGCATACTTTGTTCTTCCCAGGGACATACCAGTGAAATAAACCAACTCTAGGTAAGAACCACTAGTGTTTTGAAAAATATATGCAGATATAGATAATGCCATTTAACATCCATAGACATGTAATTCTAGGTTAATTTTTGAACAACATCCTACCAAAATGAAATATTTTAAAATACACAAGAAATATGATCAAAGTCTTTAGTCTCTCTCTGACCTTGCAGGTAAATTCTAGAATCAGGGTAAGTTTGGTTACATTAGAAGTTAGTTATACAATTGGTACAAGAGCAACATTTACAGATCATATAAGTCCAACTCTTCATTTTATTAATGGGGAAACAGGTACATAATCAGTCCTGGAGTCATGCACCAGTATAGCATCGTCTGCTCACGGGCCTCTTGTCATGTAACCTGCTGCCTACCTCTTCTTCCCACCAGGAACAATTACCCCTGGGGCTGGACTTCTAGAGACCCCCTGTCCCACCTTTGGTGGAGGAAGTTAATCTCTTCAGATTTAGGATTGGTCTCTGTGGAGGAACTGCTCTGACTTGGAGGGAGACTGATTTAATTGTCACTCCAGTCCTTTAGATCTAGCTAGGTACAGACCACAGTTCATCCTCTCCAAACATTCACTACCTTACCAGGGTTATGCCAGGAAGAAGAGCTAGCTATTTGCCAGCCCACATACCTTACTACCTACCCCCCTCTCCTTTCTACCTTCTGTTCAGAAAATCACAAGAAAAATCTGTATTACCATTGTTATAGAACATAGCAGTATATCCCATTGCCTGCAGTTCTATTCACAAGTCTTGGGATAACGTAAACTAATACTACCCTTCCTACTCTCCATTTCTCAGTATGGGATATTTCCCCCAGCAGAATAGAAGGGCCTTGAGAACAGGAATTATATGAACATTGTATTTGCATGCCTAGAGACTTGCAAAGTGCCTCAGATACAAGACACACTAATAAAGGCTTATTGACTGATTACCATTAAGTACAAGAACAAGACCTGGAATGGCTCTTTCCATTGCTGCATCCCAACCCTGAATCAGATAGGACAGATGCACACCAATTCTCTTGAGGGCAGAATCTTTGGTTCTTTTCATTTTGTTACATATATAGCAGCACAGGAGAAAGGTCAAAGACTCAACCAAGCACAACTCTAACCAAACCAAAGTGGAGTAAGGGTGGGGGCAGGGGGAGAAGGGTGGTAGGCAGACACATTCTTGCTATAAATAAACCAAGAATCCATTTCCTCCATCTCTTAAACAGTGCCATCAATTCTGACATATGAGAGAAATTCCAGAGAAAAGAGTATTATCAGAGACCCCATTCAAAATAAATGAATCATTCTTCTGGTTAATTTCATCTGGTTTATTTCAGGGAAGAAGGGGAAAAAACATGTGGCACATTAGTTCTCCATATACTCTTTAGTGACTCATTAATATCCCTACTCTTAATCAGACACCTGGTAATTATATTTCTGAAGCAATTCCAACAGGAGGGCAAAGTAGTTCAAATCTAAGTTTTGAAAATATGAATTATCTGTTCAAAACTCAACCTAACATTATTTTAAAAGTGGGTGTGAATCCCTGAGGCCAAAGGGCAGGAATAATTGATGTAGTGCTGGGCGTGTATCTCAGCACCTGCTGACTTCATGGAAAGACAATATTTGCTATGCCCAGTAATACAAGCAGCCATTAAGTCACTTTGCTCAATATAATGGAGACAGGAGACTGAAATTAAAGAAAATTGACATAAAAAGAGAACTGAACTATTTTGAAAATCAACATTTCATCCCAGGAAAGTGTTTTTGGTTTATCCTTTGACAGAGAGAGAGGCAGGCATTTTCTTAAATTTCTTAAATGGACTTAATACTATTTTTTTAGAAAAGGTATATGAAGGGATAAGCCTATTCAGTTTATGGTTGAACTTTTCATATTTTTGTTGAAGTCTTTACCTTTGGAGAAGATTTTCAAAATAATCCATAAAATAATGTAAGAAAAAAGTCAAAGTCTCACAAAGGGTATTGGAGGTGAACACATAGGCTGCATGTAGGCATGGATAGATGAATCTACATAAGAATATCGGGGTTCTCAAAAGGGAACATTTTGTCATTATCTTGCATCTGTATTTTTTAACTTCTTAACAGGAAAGAGTAGTGCTTTTCTTTTCTTTGATACAAAGATAGATTTGATGGGGGGACAGAATATACTGAATGGAGATGATTCTGTACAAAAAAGGCATGAATAAAATCAACTGTGATAACATTAAATAGCAAGTTTACAAGAAAGGGGATAAGAAATTTAAAGATAATAAAAGTTCATGACACAATGAAAATCATATTACTATTATTCAGAAAATTGTAGATTTGGAGGTGCAAGGGACTTTAGAGACCAAATATAACCTTATTTTCCAAATGACAAATTGAAGCAATGAGAGGTTAAGTATTGTTAGAATTGGGGGGATGATGATTTGTTGCTTTTCTAGTTAGTAGTGGTATTGAATTCATAGGTCTGTACTTTCACTGGTGAAAGTGTTTAGAGATTTCCGCTAAGACCTGCTTAGCTGCATCCCAAAAGTTATCTTTTGTTTTTATGTACTTTGATGAAGCGATCTATTGTTTTATAATCACTGCTTTGATCTATCAGTTATTTAGGAATTAATTATTCTTAGTGTTTTAGTTTCATGCTTCTTTTTAATCTCATTTATTGATTATACATTTATTGCGTGGTGGTCAGCATTTAATATTTCTGCTCTTATGCATTTATTTATGAAGCTTTCAAGCTCTAGTACATGGTCAAATTTTGAAAAGGTGCCATTAATCATTGAGACAACGTATATCCTTTTCTATACCTATTTGCTAATTGCTAGATTAATTACATTAAACTTTACTAAAATTCAACAGTAAATCACCAAATTTCAACATTTTGCTGTTTCTCTCTAAATTCTGATTTACTTTTCCTTCAAGAACATATATGTTACAACATATGGATGAAATTTCATTATCTATGTCAGACCTTCTTAAACTTTTTTCCACTAGACTTCTTTTCAAGTTTCAGCAGGAGGGCAAAGTAGTTCAAATCTGAGTTTTGAAAATATGAATTATCTGTTCAAAACTCAGCCTAACATTATTTTAAAAGTGGGTGTGAATCCCTGAGACCAAAGGGCAGGAATAAATCAGGTAGTGCTAGGTGGGTATCTCAGCACCTGTTGACTTCATGGAAAGACAATATTTGCTATGCCCAGTAAGACAAACATCCATTAAGTCATTTTGCTCAATATAATGGAGACAAGGGACTGAAATTAAAGAAAATTGACATAAAAAGGGAACTAAACTCATTTTGTGGCCTAAGGGCATGCACACTGCAAAGTGCACATGCTTTGTGTTCAGAAAGGACCATGCAGTGAACTTGTATGATGCAACACAGGCAAGTGCTGCCAGAAAAAACCTCAGATTCCTATGTGTTTGATTTTTAATTAATTTTTTGTCATTTCACATTGGGAAACGTTTTACTGTTGCCAAATTAGTTGCCAAATGGGGTTACGACCCACAGTTTAACAAGTGCTGATCTATGGTATATCAAGGGAGCAAGGTGGCATAGTCACCTAGAGTCAGGAAGACCTGAATTCAAATCCAGTCATAAAACTTCATCTATTGTATGATCTTGTGTAAGTGTTTCACCTGTCTGCTTCAATTTCCTCATCTCTAAAATGGAGACAATAATAGTATCTATCTCGCTGAGTTGGTATGAGGATCAAATGAGATAATATTTATAAAGCCATTCTCATAGATTTACATAGATGCTAGCTATTATTATTTTCTTTGGTATCCCTTTACATCATATAATCAGCCTTCATATGTCTTTTAACATGTTTTTATTCACTATTGCCTTATCTGGAATAATAATAACCAGCTCAGCTTTTTGAATTTCATTTCAATCAGAGAAAGGATTCTAGGAAGATAGCAGAGCAGATAAGAAAATTCCGAGCTCTCAAGATTTTCCCCCACAAAAGATGAAATAGGATCTTAGGGTGGTAAAAATAAATTAGAGTAGAGGTAATACAGGGGTCTTCCTAGAACAATTGGGGAAGATCTCAAGAAAAGTCACAGGATAAGGTTTGGTCCCTGTGAAGAGTAAATACCTCCAGGCTAGGTCCTAGGTCCACTTAAACAAGTGG
>JAQQSV010003093.1:0-17940 GCA_028646515.1 Pseudochirops corinnae | reverse complement strand
CTTAAATTTCTACCTCTGAAAATTGCCTGTTCATATCCTTTGACCATTTATCAATTGGGGAATGACTTGTATTCTTATAGATTTTACTTAATTCCCTGTATATTTTAGAAATGAGGCCTTTATCAGAGACATTGGTTGTAAAAATTCTTTCCCAGTTTCCCACTTCCCTCTTGATCTTGGTTACATTGGCTTTGTTTGTACAGAAACTTTTCAATTTAATATAATCAAGATTATCCATTTTGCATTTTATAATGCTCTCTATCTCTTCTTTGGTCATAAAGTCTTCTCTACACCATAAATCTGACAGGTAAACTATTTCTCGCTTCCCCAGATTACTTACAGTATCAGTCTTCATACCTAGATTGTGCACTCATTTAGACTTGACTTTGGTGTACAGCATTAGATGATGGTCTCTGCTCAGTTTCTGCCATACTGTATTCCAATTTTCCCAGCAGTTTTGGTCAAATAGTGAGTTCTTATCCCCAAAACTAGGGTCTTTGGGCTTATCAAATAGTATATTACTATAATCGTTGACTACTGGGTCTTTTGTACCCAATCTATTCCATTGATCCACTACTCTATTCCTCAGCCAGTACCAAGTAGTTTTGATGACCGCTGCTTTATAATACAAATTAAAATCTGGTACGGCTAGGCCACTTTCCCTAGCATTTCTTTTCATTAATTGCCTTGATATTCTGTACTTTTTGTTCTTCCAAATGAATTTTGTCACTATTTTTTCTAGTTCTATAAAATAATTTTTTTGGTAGATTGATTGGAATGGCACTAAAATATATAATTTAATTTAGGTAAAATTGTCATTTTTATTGTGTTAGCTTGACCCAGCCATGAGCAATTAATGTTTTTCCAATTAATTAGATCTGATTTTATTGAAAAATGTTTTGTAGTTGTGTTCATATAGGTACAAGGCTTATAAATTTATAAATTCAAAATGATTAAACAAATTGAGCATTACAAAATATAGAAGCAGGTATGTTAAATTTCTGAGAGGTGAATCAACATACAATATTCACTAATTCAATAAACATTTAGCAAGTACCTCTTATGAGTTCATCACTGGAGATACAGCTTTATCATTAAAAATAATATTTTTCAATATATTATAATTTCATTAAATATTTCCCAGTTATATGAAAAAGTTAAAGTTCATTTAAAAAAAATTAGTTCCAAGTTTTCTCCCGTCCTCTCAAACCCACCCCATTCCTTAAGAAGACAAGCAGTTTAATATTGATCATACATGTGATGTCATGCAAAACTTATTTCCATATTAACCATGTTAAAAAAAGAAAATACAACCATAAAAGGAGAAAATAGAGTAAAAAGTAGTATGCTTTACCTAATCTTGGAGGTGGATAGCATTTTTCATTATGGGTCCTTTAGAATTGTATTGGATCATTGTCTTCATCAGAGTAGCTAAGTCTTTCACATTTTATCATCCTTGTATGCTTTTACTGTGTATAGCACAGTGTTCTCCTGGTTCCGCTCATTTCATTTTGCATGAGTTCGTGTGAGTCTTCTCAGGGTTTTCTGAAACCATCCTACTTGTCATTTCTTATATCACAATAGTATCCCACCACTATAATATGTTACAACCTGTTTAGCCATTCCCCAATTGATGGATAACCCTTCAATTTCTAGTTCTTTGCCATCACAAAAAGAGCTGCTATAAATATTTTTGTACAAATAGGTCCTTTCCTCTCTTTCTTTGATTTCTTTGAGATACAGACCTACTAGTGGTATTGGTGAGTTAAAGTTTTACAGCTCTGTGAGCATAGTTCCAAATTATCCTCCATAATGGTTGACTGATTCACAATTTCACCAACTATGCATTAGTGTCCCATCGTTTGTCACATTTCTTCCCTGTCATGTTAGCCAACCTGATAGATACAGGGACGTTCCTCAGAGTTGTTTTAATTTGTATTTCTCTAGTCAATACTGATTGAGCTTTTTAATGTGATTATTGGTAGTTTTCATTGCTTCTTCAGAAAATTTCCTGTTCATATCCTTGGACCATTTATTACCTGGGAAATGGCTCTTGGTTTTCACACACACACACACACACACACACACACACACACACACACATATGCATATATATATATATATATATATATATATATATATATATATATATATATATATATATATATATATTGGCTCAGTTCCTTATATATTTGAGAAATGAGGCTTTATCAGAGAAATTTGCAATAAATTTTTTCCCAGTGTCTTGCTTTCCTTCTAATTTTGGCTGCATTAGCTCTGTTTGTGCAAAAACTTTTTCATTACAAATAATCAAAACTATCCATTTTATGTCCTATAATGCTCTCTGTTTCTTGTTTTGTTATGAGTTCTTCCTTTATCCATAGATCTCACAGATATATTTTTCCATGTTTCCCCAATTTACTTATTCTATTACCATTTAGATTCAAATCATTTATCTCTTTTTACCTTATGTGGTATAGAATGTACAATGTTGGTCTATGCCTAGTTTCACCAAACTACTTTCTGATTTTCATGGCAATTTTTATCAAATGGTGAATTCTTACCCCACAGCTTGATTTTTTTGGATTTATCAAACACTAGGTTACTTGGGCATTTACTACTCTGTATTGTATATGTATTGTATACCTAATCTATTCCACATCTTTCTTAACCAGTATGAGACTGTTTTGATGATTACTATTTTGTAATACAGTTTAAAATCTGGCACTGCTAAGCTGCTTTCCTTCATTTTTTTTATTGATTCATTTGATATTATTTACCTTCAGTGCTTTCAGATGAATTTTGTTATTATTTTTCTACATTTATAAATTAATGCTTTGACAATTTGATTGGCATGTCACTTAATTAGTAGATTGATTTAGGTAGAATTATCGATTTTATTATGTTAGTTCAACAGATGAATAATTGATATTTCTGCAATTATTTAGATCTGTCTTATTTTATAATTGTATTACTATAATCCCTGGCTTTGTATTGGCTGGTAGAATCCCAAATATTTTATATCATCTCAAGTTATTTTAAGTAGAATTTCTTCTTCTATCTATTGCTGCTGAATTTTATTGGTACTATATAGAAATACTGGTAATTTATGTGGGTTTATTTTATATGCTGCAATTTTGCTGAAGTAGTTAACTGCTTCAATTAATTTTTTAGTTGATTCTCTTGAATTCTCTATGTATACCATCATATCATCTTCAAAGAGTGACAGTTTTGTTTTCTCATTGTCTATTTTTATTTGTACAACTTCTTTTCTAATTTTATTGCTATAGCAAGCATTTCAGAAAAATAATGAATAAAAATAGTAATAATGGGCATACTGTGAAGGCTTCTAGTTTATCCCATTATAGATAAACTTTGTTCTTGATATTAGATACTACTTATTTGGAGAAAGCCTCCATTGATCCTTGTGCTTTTTAGTGTTTTTAATAAAATCAGTATGATATCTTGTCAAAAGCTTTTTATGCATCCATTGATATACTTGTATTGTTTTTGTTGTTGATATAGTCAGTTATACTGATAATTTTCCTGCATTGCATTCCTGGTATAAATCTCAGCTGGTCATACTATATGATCTTTCTTATATATTGTTGGAATCTCTTTGCTAGCATTTTATTTAAAAATTTTGCATCAATATTCACTAGAAAAATTGGTCTATCGTTTTCTTACTCTGTTTTTGCTCTCCCTGGTTTAGGTATCAAAATAATATTTGTGTCATAAAAGAAATTTGGTGGGATGCCTTCTTTACCCATTTTTTTCAAATAGTTTAAATAGTATTTGGATTATTTTTCCTTAAATGTTTGGTAGATTCCATTTGTAAATCCATCTGGTCCTCAGGATTTTTTCTTAGGCACTTCATTTATGGCTTGTTCTCTTTCTTTTTCTAAGATAGGGTTATTTAAATATTCTATTTCCTCTTCTGTTAATGTGGGCAATTTATCTTTTCTGTAAATATTCATATATTTAATTTAGATTATAAGTTTTTTCTGGCATATAATTGGGCAAAATAACTCCTGTTCATTTCTTTAATTTCATCTTCATTGGAGGTTTATTCACCCTTTTTGTTTTTTGATACTAGTAATTTGCTTTTCTTTTTTCTCTTGGTAATCAAATTAACTACCGCTTTGTCTATTTTGTTGGGTTTTTTTCCCCACAAAATCCAGCTACTGGTTTTATTTTCTTTTTCTTCATTTTTTAACTTTGGATTTTATTAATCTCTCCTATGATTTTCAGGATTCCCATTTTCATGATCAACAATTTGTTCTTTTTCTGTTTTTTTAGTTGCAATGGAATTTCTTGATCAGCTTTTTCTTTTATCAATATACACATTTAGAGATAGAAATTCTCCCTTAAGTATTGTTTTGACTGCATCCCAACTATTTTGATATGTTATCTTATTGTTGTCATTCTCTTTAACACAATTATGATGGTTTCTATTATTTATCTTTTGACCCAGTCATTCTGTAGTATTAGGTCATTTGGTTTCCAATTGATTGTTAATCTATGCTTCCATGGCCCTTTATGGAATGCAATTTTGTAATGTATTATAGCCTGAAAGGGGTGCATTTACTATTTCTGCTTTTCTGCATTTGGTTATAAGTTTTGTTATACATTAATACTTGGTCAATTTTTGTGAAGGTGCTATGTTTGAGAAAAAGGTGTCCTCCTTTCTATGCCCTTTCAATTTTCTCCAAGAGTCTATTACATTTAACTTTTCTAAGATTCTATTCATTTCCTTAACTTCTTTCTTATTTATTTTATGATTAAATTTATTTAGTTCTGAGAGGGGAAAGTTGAAGTCCCCCAGTAATATACTTTTGTTTTTTTTTCTTAATCATGGCTTTCAGGTAGTCTAATAATTCTTAAATTATCTCTCCTCAGTATATTTTCTAGGGTAGTTGTTTTTCCAGTGAAATATTTCACATTTTCTTCTATTTTTCACACTTTTTAAATTTCTTGATATTTCATGGAGTCATTAGCTTCCCTTTGCCCAGTTCTAATTTTTAAGGAAGCATTTTCTTCAGCAAATTTTTGTACCTCCTTTTCCATTTGGCCAATTCTACTTTATAAGGAATTCTTCTCTTCTGTGGATTTTTGTGCTTCTTTTACTATTTGGCCTAATCTGTTTTTAAGGTGTTATTTTCTTTAATATATTTGTGTCTCCTTTACAAAGCTGTTGATTCTCTGTTGTATCACTTTCATTTATTTCCCCATTTTTTCCTCTGCCTCTCTTATTTGATTTTTAAAATACTTTTTGAGCACGTCCAGGGCCTGAGACCAATTCATATTTTTCTTTGAGTCTTTGCACATAGATGCTTTGTTTTTATTGTCTTCTGAGTTTGTGTTTTGATCTTCCCTGTTACCATAGTAACTTTTTATGGTCAGGTTCTTTTTGATGTTTATTCATTTTTACAGTCTTTACTTTTATAGTTAAAACTGGGCTCTTTTCCCAGGGTGGAGGGGACATTGTTCCAAGCTTCAAGTTTTTCATGTTGCTACATTCAGTAATAGTTCTTGGGGTCTGTAAGTTTCACCTCTTTCAAGGTGGTATAATCTAAGAAAAGGTGTGGCCAATACTCTACTGGCCTGTAAGTGATCATGAGCAATCTTTTGTACTTTTAAACTGTGACCAGGGTCCCTGCCCCTTTTGTTCTTCCTCCTCTCCCTGGGACTATGACCCAGAACCATGTATAGACAATGCAACAGAGTCCTGTACCTAGTGCCATCAAGTGATCTCCAGTAATTTCTTTCTGACCAGTCTCGTCCCCTTACTATCTGTGGTCTAGGAGCTCTAGAAGCCACTGCTGCTGATTCAGTTACCCCAAGGTCTACTGCCCACTTTTGTCAGGTGTGGCCCACTACTGGATGCTTGGTGCAGGATCCCAGGGCCTTTTTGCTTGTTTCTTGAGGGTGGCCTGCACTGGACTGTACTCCACTATCACCAGAAAGACATATTTCTTGCTAACTTTCTAAGTTGTTGTGGGCTGGAAAATTGTTTCACCCCATTCTTTTGTTAATTCTGGCACTCCAGAATTCCTTTTGAGGCATTATTTTAATGTTTTGTAGAAGGAAATTCGGGAGAACTCAGGTGATTCCCTGCTTTATTCTGATATCTTGGTACCACCTCCTTAGTATCGATTTAATTTTTCCTTTAAGAATTTGGATGCTATGCCATTTGATGCATATATATTTAGTATTATTATTATTACTTTCTTTACGGTGCTTTTTTAAAGCAAGATGCATTTTCCCTACTTATCCCTTAATTTTCCCTCTTTGAACCAGTTTTGATGTAAATAAATTTCAAGCAGCACTGCCCCCTGCCCCCATTTCCTTCCATTGTCAAAGTTTTTCCTTGAAATCCTCTTTTATGTGAGATATTTTTTTTATTTTTCCTCTCCCTTTGCCCCTTTTCCAGGGCATTCCTCTCTCATCTATTTTTTTTTTACATCATCCCAACATAAGCAACTCATTCCTGCATACTTTTTCTATGTAGAATTCTTCTAACTGCCCTAATAAAAGTTAGGTTCTTCAAAGATACATGTCCCAACTTCCCATATAGAAAGGCAAACAGTGTGACCTTATTGAGTACCTTATTATTTCTCTTTCACGTTTAACTTTTTATGCTTTTCTTGAGTCTTGTATTTGAAAGTCAAATTTTCTATTTAGCTCAGGTATTTTCATCAGGAATGCTTAAATGTCCTATATTTCCTTAAATATCTATGTTTTCCCTTGAATTATTATAGTCTATTTTGCTGCATAGGTTGTAATTTTGCTTGCTCTTTTGTCTTTTGGAATATGCTATTCCAAGCCTCACACTTATTTAATGTGATAGTTGCTAAATCTTGTGTGAGCCTTACTGTGACTGTATAAAGGCAGGCACCTTGCTATACCTAAACTATATGTCTCTCCCAGTAATCAGCATTATACTTTGTGTCTTAGGCATTTAGCTTCCTACATGGCATTAATATGCTGTTGAATTGTTGGGTTTTTCTACTTAAGAGGTCTTGGAGACAAATATCTCCATATGTAGCCTAAACTTCTCTCTTTATCCACTAGTGGATTGTTTATCAATTGATTCTTAGCTCAAATTCTGAGGCAATCAAAGAGAATGTTCTAATATATTTTTTATAAATTAGTAAAATACATAGTCTTTCACATCAATTAGTTTTAAACCCCCAAACAAGTTTTTATACAAACCATGAAATCATTTTTGTAATAAGCTTTCTTTTATTCTTCTATCTTTTTTCCTCCCTCTCCCCCCTACCATCTCCCTCTTTCTCACACTCTTCTTACCTCCATCTTTCCTTCTTCATCTCTTCCTCTTATCCTTCTCATCAATCAAAGCCCAGGGTCCTAGGGGTGGAAGCCTGAGTTTTGGGACAGAGATCACCCTGAAAGTATGTGGCATGATATAGAGATGGCCAGGAAGTGACCTATGATGAGAACTCAATATATATTAAAAATTGAATTCAGAAACCTGAACCACTTTATCCTATGCTTTTCTTTAACCACAGTGGCATCCTTACTACTCTCTGAAAATCTGAAGCTTTTTCTCTCATTTACCCTTTGGAAAAGATTCAAAACACATTCATACTGTGGCATAAATGATACCACCTAATAGTGTTATTCTCTCTAGGGATATTAATATTTTAATACAAATCAAAGTCTAAATTTAAGGAGGTGAAACTTTAGCAGTAATAATTTCATTCTCATTGAAAGTTTTTTAGAAAGCTGTATCGTTTTGGAACACCAAAAAAACAATAGCATGGCACTCACCTACATATGAGCAATTCTAAGTGTATAGATCTTTTCTATTTTTAATTTTTCTAATGGTTTTAGTCAAGGCCTATATATTTAGCAGTCCTTTATTTCAAAAAAAGGATGAGGCAGAGATATCAAAGCAATTATGATATTAGCATATTGCAAACTTTGAGGAAGAATTTATTATAAAGATTTTGACACAGTTTAACAATTTCTTTTCTTGCTGGTTACTAGAAGACTAGTAGGTCCAAGAGGACACCCAGTATGGTGAAAGGATTTAGAAATTATGTCACATGAGAAGCACTTTATTTTCTTTCTGCGTTTATCACTGGGAGAATATGACTCATCCCTTTGTGTAAAGATAATATAGGGAACTAGAATTATGATGTATTCATATATATGTGCTCATAGATCATATATGTCATATACATATACATACATGCATATATGACTTGTCCTTACATACATAGTGCAAGCATAACAGTTTCACAAACAGAAGAATTATTTGTGATTTTCTTAAACTCAGTAAATATAATTTTGATGTATTATTCTTTTGAAAGGCTTTGTAACACATTCACACTGATGGATAAGTGACTGATAACAGTTCCTATGAGGAAGACAGTAACTATCAGTTAAAATAAATTGGTTGTGAACAGATGGATCAACACAGGTAAGATTTATAAATCTGTTGATTATTGATGGGTATTAGTGGTGATATAATCATAAAAGTGCATTAATCAATGAAGCTGTCTGTAACAACAATTTCATTGAAAATGTCAATTTACTCCAGTATTATAAATCTGCTCCATTATCATATTTGAATGAATAAGTGATATAAAAAAAATGTTGTTTTTTCCAAAATTACTATTCCAGAATTATTCAAAATTTTTCCTAGGGATTGGTGCCAAAAGGAATTTACTTCTCTGTTGATTTTCCAAGTGGAGCACTTAAGCTCACTCACTCTTGCCATGGGACTAGCTCAACTTTCCTTCCTACCTTACATTTTCATGTTGATGTCTATATGTTACAGCCTAGTTACATCTACCATGTGCTTCTCCAATTCACTGTTATATTATAATCATTTTCATTTCTTTGGACACTGCTGTGTTTTCTGCCACATATTCATATAGCAACTCTGGTAAAATATTGGTATTAAAGAAATAGATAGGCCTTTGTTTTTGGGAGAAACTTGGAGTCATTGAAGGAATTTTGAAATTTCTTGAAATCAATTCAGTAAACCCTCCTCTTTTAGTTAAATTCTAGGTCTAACTCATTGTCCTTTTGAATTCACTATCATACATATACATGCATGTGTGCATGCATACAGACATACATCAACAATGTAGTTGCATACACACATGCATATGCAGACATATATCTTTTGTATACACATATTAGTATGCATACATATACATGTATGTATGCATAGACTATACATATCTAGATATAGATATTATTATCTACACTGATGGGCAGACTCTACAGTCTGTCCATTGAACTATATGCCCTAACCTTGGCAATAGACACTCTTCATCCACTTGGTTTTCCTTGTGTGTATTGTGAAGTCAAAATTTTTTGACTGGTTATAGGTGTGCAATGTTCCAAGACTTGATAAAAACAGTACAAAGTCATCTACAAAGGGGAATATCTGGATTATTTTACTATCCATTGGGAATCTGTCTTCAACTTGGATTCTATGCTGGATTCCATTCCTGTCAATGGCAAACATCTTTAGCAAGCATACATCTCCCTGTTTTATGTTGTTTTACATTAAGGAAAGTAAAAAATGCTTTAAAAAAAATCCAACATGCTCAAAACCATTTAAAACCCATTTGTTCAGGAGCCAGCCTCTCAGTAATACAAGGCATCTAAAATCAGGAATTAAGCAAATCACATCAAAATAAACTCTAGCAAGTCCATTCAAAAATTATGCTGGGATTAGCTGGTTTACCATGAGAATGTTACAACCTTTCTGGGCTTCAATGTCCTCATCTGTCTTTTCATTCTACTTACAGGGTTGTTGTGAGGATGGAATAAGATAATGGATATGTGAGCTATAAAGGAGGAAACCATATACAAATGTGAGCTATTATTATTATTGACTCTGTTGGAAATGTCCTCAGGCTATAATTTGGAGCTGATTAACTCTTCATTTACATACAGGTGTAACAGGTTTCACCTATGTTTTTATGGAGAATAGGCTCAAAGAAGATTAAAAGCACCAAATTAGAAAAGAGAAGCCTATACAAATAGCATATAGTAACATCCAATGGCCTGGTGCTGAGGAAACAGATAAAAAAAGTCACTGGTTCACAAAACAGTATAATAATTGATGATAGTCACCAAATGCAGGAGCTGGGTGGTACAGTGGATAGAATATCAGGCCTGGAGTGAGGAAGACTCATCTTCCTGAGTTCAAATATGGCCTTAGACATTTACTAGTGTGTTACCCTGGGCAAGTCACTTAACTGTATTTGCCTCCGTTTCCTCACCTGTAAAATGAGGTGGAGAAGGAAATGACAAATCACTCCAGTATCACTGCCAAGAAAACTCCAAACGGGATTACAAAGAATTGGACATGACTGAAAAGACGACCCAATAACAACATAACAATAACTTTCCATTTTAGTTGTCTGGGATATACACACACACACACACATATACACACACACACATACACACATATACACATATACACGCACATATACACACACATATACACATATATACACATACATACACAGACACACACAACACATGTGTGTGAGTGGAAAGAGAGATAGACAGACAGATAGATGATGGATGGATAGATAGATTAGATAGAGGGATAGACAGATAGATAGATAAAATCATCTCATTCCAAAATGATGTTAGATAAAGGAGGTACTCCTGCATTATATATCTAATACAAGGCACTGAATAGAACACAAAGGGAACAACAAAATTAATGTAGTACCCTAACTGTCCAAATTTTTCCTAGCATACATATAATGCTAGAATCAGAATCAATCTGCTGTTTAAAGCAAGTGGAAAGAGGGGTGAATTTCAAGTCAGAAGGTTGGGGTTTAAAAACTGTGCCAATCATTAACTGTGCAGTCTGAGTAAGTCCCTTAATCTCTCAAAGCCTTAGTTTCTCCATTTGTAAAATGAAGGAGGTGGAATAGATGACCTTTAAGGGCCCTGCCAAGTCTAAATCTACAACATTACAATATTGCTTTTGTATTGTACTGTAAACTTCTGTAGGGCAGGAATTTTACCTAGTTCAAATTTATAAACACAATGAGATTTTTCTAACAAAGGAGTCATAGGGGATTAGGACTAGTTTCTGAGACAAGGAGAAGAGTTCAAGTCCTGTCTTTCATACACACTAAACTATGTTAAATTAGAGCACTTAACCCCTAAACATGCTTAGCCAGCTCTTGGACTCTATATCGTAGAACAGTGGCTGATCTACACTGGTACTGGAAATTTCCTTCCTGAAAACTCCTTACATGGCTTTGGATTCTATATGGATATGTCAAGCTTTTGAAAAAAAAATTTAAAAAAAAACCCTTGGCATGTACATATATACATATTCATGTCAATATCTGTGTATATACATACATGCATATGCTACTGTACACACATGCACATAGACATACATATGACATATATATATATATACACATACACACATATAAGTTTAAATATTACATTTTGTTGTTCAGTCATTTCAAATCTTTGTGACCCCATTTGAGTTTTCTTGGCAAAGAAACTGGGCGGAAATGGTTTGCCATTTCCTTCTCAAGTTCATTTTACTGATGAGGAAACTGAGACAAACAGAGTTAAGTGACTTGCCCAGGGTCACATAGCTAGTAACTGTCTGAAGAGAGTTTTGAACTCAGGTATTCCTGACTCCAGGCCTGGCACTGTATCCATTGCTCCACATTGCTACCCATATATTGTGATATGTATAGATATAAATAGATATTGTGACATGTATAGATATAAATATAGACCTTATATTTAGCAATAGGCACCACATATTTTTGTTAATAATGAAGAAGAGGGAGAAGTTTGATTTAAAATGACTAATAATGTTTAAAACATAATTGGCATCTTGGGTCAACATGGCTTTGACCTTTAGTATTTTATTTCTTTAAAAAACACATTTTTGGTTTTTTTGATACAGTGGAACAGATTCTGTTTTTGTTTTTGTTTTTGTTTTTTTTTGCTTTGATCACATTTTAATCATTCAGTTTGAGAGGACAGGAGGCATAATGGCAGAGGACTAGGAGATGATCAACTTTCCCCAAATCAGCTCATTTGTTTGTCATTGTTCTTGGAGCCACAAGGGGAATAACATAACCTTTCAAAAGTTATTATGGAAACCCCCTAATGCTAAGGACAGGACTTTTAACCAGCACTCCAAATCTACACTCAGTAAACTTAGTTCTCATTACGTGAAGTTGCTTTCCATTCCTCCAGACATCCTAATGAGGCTCCTCGTTTTGAAAACAATCTATCTTTGGCATTCTGAAGGGGTGAACTCTCAGGATCACTTTAGACAGGCTGTGAGACACTGAAAATCCCACTTTTCTCGCTCAGAGTACAAGAGCATCTGGGAATATGTGATAGGTTTCTGACAAGACAAATGGTCTCTAAGAAGTATTGTTCTTCTGACCCATTTCCAGCTTCATCTGCATTGTGTAAATGGCTATTGGTTTTAACTTCATCCACTATCATCAACAAAGCCCTGTGACATTAATTAATGCCACTAGAGGCAAACACCTAAGCTTGCAAGTGGGTATTGGCTGGGGGCTAAGTGGAGGGTACTGCAGAGTAACATCTGCTGGGGAAATATTTATTTATTTAATGGGTTTTCTAGAACCCATCACCATAATTCCTTCCTGCAAAATCGAAAAGCTCCAATAATATAAATCATTCCCAGGTGGTGTAACTAAATTGAACAACTGCTCCTGCTCCCAAAATAACAGTTGCTTCATTATTGGAACAGGTTTAAAATAAAGCTATAAAAAACAACTCTCCCCAACCCAAGCCCTACCACTCCACCCCCCACCAGAAAACAGTCAATTCAAGTAACACAATCTACTCTCTCAGACAAACCCTGAGTTTGACCAAGGGGTGCTATCTAGCCTGACAAAGCCAGAACCGGTATTCAGGCTATGAGCCTGTTTCGTAATGTGCATAAATGTGTGTTTGTGCATAGATCTTTCTATAGATATATACATATATGTACTGTTTATATGTTAAATGTGTACATACATGAAGTATAAGCAGATGGGCGACTAAATCATTAATATTACTGTGCATTTTAGGCTTTCCTCTTTTTGCTGCCTACTTGGTATAATGATTTCTAGCCATGAATATTGCATGTCCTTCTGTAGTTAATTATTCATGTTGATGAAACATGGCTCTCACTATACCCTTCTAGGATTCCAAATTGACTATACTTCCCAGCTCTTCTACAGAGATGAAATACAATTCTTATGCATTTGATTTTGGGGAAATAATGGTGGGATTAGCAAGGAATGCTATAATTTTTTTTAAAAACCTGTTTAAAAGCTCAACCAGTTTTGTTTTGATTTTAAAGAATCCTAATACTGGATGAGGAGGAGAAATGAAACAGCATCAGTTTCTACATAATTCCCTAGGTGCCCCAATGGTCTATGACAGATATTAACCTGTCAGCAATCTTATAAAACAGTGGTTCTCAACCTTCCTAATGCTGTGACCCTTTAATACTGGTATGTGGGCGTATCTGCATGTGGGTGGACCCGCCTGGAGATGGATAGAGGAGCAGTGTCTTGGTTGCTAAGACCATCGGAAATATGTGTTTTCCAATGATCTTAAGCAACCCCTGTGAAAGGGTAGTTAGACCCCCAAAGGGGTCACGACCCACAGGTTGAGAACTGCCATTCTAAAAGATCTCTCCTTCAACATTACTAACTACCAATTGCTGGCAGTGACTCATATAATTAGAGGTCTGAACAATCTGTTTGTTCCTGGTAACCACTCTACCCTACAATTATTATTATCTGATCAACTCTTTTCGGAGTTTAAAAGAAAGCAACTGATGTCTTTATTAGAAGAGTACTAGGACCATTGCTAGGCCAGAGGGATCCTGAAAATCTGTCTGGAAAACACAAAATGTCTTTGTGAGAGGATTGAGATTGGGACGAAAGGGGCTGAGTATAGACCAGTTAGGGATTAAATGGAAATTTTCTTTGTAGTAAGCAGCAGGAAAAGGAAACAAGCATTTCTTTTCTACTATGGGCCTGGGCAATGTGCCAAGTGCTTTACAATATTATCTCATTTGAATTAGAATATTTGAGTAATTAGGAAAGAATGGGGATATAGAGATGTAACCAACAATGTATTGATAATGATTCTCAAGTATAGAGATAAATGAAAATGACCAATTTTACTTGATACACGTTCATTTTTCCCTGGTCAAACTTCTATGCACAAAGAATCAAACCAGCTTATATATGTTCAATATCTTTCTCTTTTCTGACCTCCTGGTTGACTTTTAGTGACAGAGAAATGTGAAACTGTGAGGAGAAAATAAGAAAATAAAATGGAAACAATTATAGGTAGCAGTCATATAATACTTTAGAATTCACAAAGTTCTTTCATATGCTTTTTCACTTTCATCCTCATGAAAATCTAGTGAGGTTAGATATTCTAAGTAGTGTTAAAGGCCCCTACCTGGGTGACATACCAGACGCAGCTCTAGGCCTCACGTCAGGAGAACTGAGTCTAAAAACTGGCTCAGACATTACTTGTGTCGGCAAGTCTTTTCACCTCTGCCTGCCTTACTTTCCTCAGCTGTAAAATGGGGAATAATGATAGCACGTACATCCCAGGGTTATAATAAGGGTTAAAGGAGGCACAGTGTGTGACACATAATAGACACAATAAATGCTTGTTTCTTTCCTTCCTCTTAAACCCATTTAATGGATGAAGATACTGAGTCTCAAAGAGATAAAGTGATTTATCCAGTACCACAAATGTGACAGAGCTGTAATCTAGACACTGGGTTCCTATAGTAAGGCCTTTAAAAGTTGAAGATTGACCTTACTATGAATACACTTTGGCAATGGAGAGAGGAGCCTATGGAGGGAAATAGAGAGAAACAAATAAGAAACAAAAACCTTTCCAATAGTCATTGAGAAACACAGAAGACATATGTAATATATGATGTTCCCATGACACTAATAACATCATGTAGTGGAAGGGATATTGAACTAAGAGTCATGAAATGAGCTTTGAGTCCAAGCTATAGTGATAGTAACCACTGTGATCATCAGTAAGAAATGTAACTTCTCTGGTCCTCAGTTTCCCCATTTGCAAAATAGAGATAATAATGTTGTACTATGTGGTTTCCAGTGTTATTGCTAAAAAAAAAAATAAGCAATTTATAAACCATAAAGTGTGAGAGAAGGGCAATGATCACACCTTATTATTAATAGAGGAAGCACAAATTGAGAATGTAAAAATGATTGCCTCAAAAATCTTTTGCTTAAGAATGATTAAGCTGCTGATGGCATGCTCATTATTCCAGCATTTTCCAGGTGACATTCATAATTGCTCTAATCCATCCTGGAGATTCACTGAATTACTTCAGTATTTTGATTAGGTTGATGAAGCTGAGGGGGAGCTCAATGAGAGGCAATTTCTCAGTTTGCAAGCAGTGCAAACCTAGGGTGTCTCCCTGATCCATCTGTTTCAGACTGGGAAGTGTATTCCTGAAGAGAGCTCTCATCACCTCTAGTAAATTATTCCTCCTGACTTCTCCCTTACTTGGCTCCTTTATACTCTAGGTGGAGCACTTAGGCTTCTTCTCTCCTTCTGTATCTCAGCAATACTCTGAATTACAGTCACTTTTGGTCTTTTTGGAGGCCATGGGAAACGTCTGATACCAGAAGAAGGCTTTACCGATGGTCTTCTAGGAAAAGGGTAAAGATTTCCAATGAGCTTCACAAAATGGTTCCTCTCAATAAGCAGCCATATTCATGCATATGTTAATTCTATTCCCCAAGCAAATATTTTTCCCTGTCACACTGCTCCAGGGCATATGGACTAAGTATATTATCTGACTTCGAAATATATTTTCTGAACTTGTTTAAAATAATTCCCCATTATATGATAATTTTTTAAAAAATATAAAATAAAAATGATAACACATTAGAGTAGACTGGTCTTCTCTTAATTAGGTTATTTGACTTGACAAGAACAAGTCTCTGATGCAATTTATAGCCCCACTAACTTCAATGCCAGAGAAGATGATGGTGATGACAATACTAGCTAATACTGGGGCAGTCAGGTGTCACTGTGAATAGAACACCAGCCCTGGAGTCAGGAGGAGCTGAGTTCAAATCCGGCCTCAGACACTTAACACTAGCTGTGTGACCTTGGGCAAGTCACTTAACCCCAATTGCCCTCCTACAAAAAAAAATTAATAGCTAACATTTATGTGGCATTTTATGATGAGAAATTCACAAATCTTATCTCATTTCACCCATAGAACAACACTGGAAGGCAAATGCTATTATTGTCTCTCACAAATCAGGAAACTGAGACAAAGATCAACATGCAAAGAGTTACTGAGCTAATAAGTTCTGAACTTAGATTTGAACTTGGGTCTTCCTGACTTTAGTCCCACCTTTCTGTCTATTATACCTCCTGGCTTCCTGCAGATGTGTATTTAAGCAATAATCACTCTCAGGAGAGAGTTTTCATTTTCTTTTATAGCAGTTGTTACAAACTCATTACCTATTTACAAAATGTTTCTACATTTCCCCATTTATGATAATAACATATTTAAATAGTATCTTAAAAGTTCTCAAAGTACTTTCATTATGGAGAAGGACTAGATTTGGAAGACCAATTAATGGAGAGAATAAGAAAGAACAGGAGATTGGAAACCAAAAACCCCATTTTCTCATTTTACTGTTATTAGATTACCACTGCCAAGATGTTCTTCCTAATCTTTCTGCTCAAAAAACATTAAATGATTCCCTATTGTCTTTTGTTTTAATTTTTTAATTTTTTTTTTTACTTTTTGGAGGGGGGAAAGCAGTGCAGTTGGGGTTAAATGACTTGCCCAAGGTCACACGGCTAGTAAAGTGTTAAATATATGAGTCCGGATTTGAACTCAGGTCCTCCTGACTCCAGAGCCAATGCTCTATTTATTACGCCACCTAGCCACCTCTCTCTATTGTCTTAAAGATAAAATAGAAAAATACTTAACCTGACATTTAGGGCCCACAAAAATTTTTATCCTAACTTACCTTACCAGGCATTTTACCTACTCCCATTCATGTACATTAGTGCTTTAGCTAAATTGAACTAATAGCTGTTTCCTGATCACATTCCAACACCTCAGTTTTCTGATGTTTATGCATAAATAAGACTTGGCCTTTGTGTTCCCTTTTATCTCTAAGTTAATGACTATGATCTCCCATGCCCACTAATTCCCTTTTCATCTCTACCTATTGAAATGCTCCTTTTTTTTTTTCTTCATTCATCTAAGGTTTCACCTCCTCCATTATCCCTCCTTAAATAAAAGTTTTCTTTTCCTCTGTATTAGCAAGCATCCTAGCATACCCAGGGTGGCTGCTAGCACAGGTTCTTAAATCTGCTTTGCTAAAGGAAAGCAACTGAAAATGGGTTAACAATCTTACTTTAATCAATCAAACATGTATCATTTACTTAGTTAGGGGGGAAAGTCAACACCCTGAACTTCAGAGAATATAAGCACAATATAAACAGAAGTTACAAGCAGACAAAAAAAGAGATCAGCAGATGGGCTTCCAGTTGTCTGACCATTACATCCATACCTAGTTAGTTACCAGAGAGGGAAGCATCAGCATCTGGGTTTTCAAAGCTGGGAGTCTCAACAGCAGCCCAGAGTCTCGTCTGGCCAAATCACACAACTCTTTCCAAAGTGAGCCCCAGGGGGGCGGAGCTAAGATGGTGGAGAGTAAGCAGTAACCTGAACAAGCTCCAAAAGAATTTCGTCCTTGGGAACTAAAAAGTCAATTTGAGCGGATTTAAAAGTGACGGAGCCCATTGTGAGACGGAGAGTGACAGATTCCCAACCCAGAGAGGTGCCTAGTTGGGTCGGGGCAGGGAGAGCAGAGCGCGCGGGAGTGG